>LAPY01000048.1:196447-208112 GCA_000970635.1 Eragrostis tef
CCCCCCCCCCCCCGCGCAAAAAGTCCAAGATTGCCGCCGCCGCCGCCGCTTCAAATCCTACATCGAAGCCAAGCACGGCCCCGTTCGCACCGATTTCTCGTCCGGTCCTCCTCTCCGGCACGCTCTCCCTCCCCTCCGAGGCCTCCCCCGCCGCCTGCCGCAACAACTGCTTCTCCTTCTCCGACCCTTCGACCTCATCCCCCNNNNTCGACTTCGACCCCGCCGCGCTGGGCCGCGAGATCCGCGTCTTAGCTTGGAACTACCTCCCCTCCGTCCGCCTCCATGGCGCTGCCGGCGTGCTCGAGGTGGTCCGCTGGTGCCTCGCGGAGGAGCCTGCGCCGGCACCAAAACCTGCCTTCCTGGCAACGATTCCACTCAATTGCGCGGCTAAAAAACCTGTTTTGGCCACCCACGGTGGCGTGTTTGGGGTGTTGAGGTCAGTGAGCGTGGTGTTCAGTATGCCGCGTGTGAAGGTCGGCGGGACTAGCAGTTCAGTTGGGTTTCTGGCGGAGCTGGTTTGCTGCGGGTGTCGCCAGTGCTTGGTATCTCCACCGGAAGGTGACCAGGGTCATAGCTTTGAGACAGTGAAGTTTCTCTATTTTCTGGAGTCGGCCAGCACATGGCGGCCAGTGCTGGCGTGTCTTGTAGGGAAGCTATTGTACATCACCGGGTTGAAGAAACAGATGGTCTCTGTTGGGGAGAAGGGCTCCTACACCATGTTAGTGTCATCTACGAAGACAACAATGGCATGGTGTCCATCCTATAGGGGAAATGTGCCATCAGACTGCTTACCAGAGAACTGCGGTGGAGTGTACGCTGGGGTCATCACTGGAATTTATATGAAGGGTATGGTGGTTGAACTGGATGACACCGTGTGGCTATTGATTGATGATCAGCAGCTTCCACCACCACATTCTCTTCGAGTTGGTGCTGTTGTATGTTGCTAATCTTCGCCTTTGTTTTCAAATTTCTATCAAAGATGTCACTATAGCTGTTCAATCTCCTTGTGTAGATATCTCTAAAGAACTTTCGAAGAATCAGTCTAAAGTTATCTTGGACAAGGGTTGTGCTGCTGGCTACATGTAGTAAAACCAGCGTTACCATAAAATCATTCTCCCTGGTGGACTCCAAGTAAGATGGAACTGTACTGGCATGTCAATCTGTTGAATGTAGTCATCACCTCAATGGTTTGCTCTTGGTGCAGAATTTATATGAAGGTGGAGAGCAAAAGTCTTCTGGGAAAATTTGTTGACTCCTTGGACATGCCTGCTAGATTTTGGTATTGATTTTTTATGGTTTTACTTCTATCTGAGACATACTTTCCATGATGAATGATTGAAAAAACATCAATTTTACTCACTTCAGTGTATGCTCATTTCCTTTTTCTATTTCAGGATTTCACTTCTGATATCGTGCTTTAAACAGAAGTTCAGCAAATTATTCTCCGACAAAGAGATTTTGGGCTCACTAAATGTATGTTTCGAATTTGTGTCTCGTCATCAGAGTAGTTTGTCCACTGTAGTTATAATTGTCAGTCCTTTTTGTTGGCTGCTAATCTACCTTACTGAAACTCTTGAACTGCAAGGTACCAACAGAAGGAAGGAGTGGTTCAGGCCTATGCTGCTAAAGTTCTCTCTTCAAAGTGCCAACCTCAGGCAAGTTTATTAATAGTGTATTTGTTTTCACTCAGTGTATGAATACGATTTTTTGATGCATAGTATTGCATGTAACTAGCAACTGTTTGGTTCACCAAAGGAAATGAGCCTAGGTCAACAATGTCCATATTTTCCACTTTGTTCGACACATTTTTCAGTTTTCATGTATGTTCCTACTACTCGCTTAACTGTGTCGAGGTACAAATTTTAAATACCTTGTGGTGCACACCAGGGACTTGACTAATATGTTGCTTGGAAAACGTTTTTTTAGCACAGAAATAATATTTTAAAACCCTGGGAGATATATTTTTGGCAAGACATGTCCATGAATGAAACATATTTGCTTGGAAGTAGGTCTACCGCATGTAGGCTCATATAAGTTTCTCCTTTTGATATTTTCCCAACTTCACTTTAGTACTCAATGATCAACTTTGTATTTCTTTTTTTTTTTGCGTTTGTTCCTCCTCTCCTTATTAATTGATTGACTTGAACATGGTTTTGCAGCAAAGTTTAATGATGACCTTCTGCCGTCATAATTGTGGTGGCTCCAGCATTGAATTAAATTTGGAAGCTTGCAAATTGGTATCAGTACCCGAAACTAGTTTTACTTAAGATTTTATATATTCTCCTTACTAATTTGATTTCAATTTTATTAGGTCACACCACTTTCCAGTTTTATCTGCAAGTGTGAATCATTGTGGACATCCCTGATGCTCAAATTTTGGAATGATTCTGAAGGAGTGGGAAAAAAACAGGGTCAAAGCGAATTCCTCTGCGATGGGATTTCGTATCCTGGCAGTACCACAAGGATAATTTCGAGTGAAGATATGAATGTCGTATTAGCAGGAAGCATCAAGGTCATGTGTTCTTTGTTTTGTTATCTGTTTAGGATTAATAATATTTTTTCTTCTTTCTTTTATCCAAACGTAAGATACCAGAAACGTGATATCATAGAGCTCAATATTTTTAGGTTTAATTCATGTTTGTAAAAGTGTTACTTAAGTGTTCAGACTTTGGATCAGGATACATTTTGAAATGCCTGTCTTTTTCTGGATACAGGCTTCTCCACTGTCAGGGAGGCTGCAGTTGGGTGATTCCACTGGAGCTATAGATATTTTCATACCTGATCTTCCGTTGACTGAAAGCTTGTGTGGTATTTACGAGGTGACGCACTTTTTTACTGTGCAATTTGTATATTGATGCATGTAATAATGAATTTAACTTTGGTAGGGAATTGACCTGCCTTGTTTTGAATTTTATTATTTTCCAAATTAATCACTTGTACATCAAACTAAATCCTCTTACTGATTAGTTAATAAATCGTGCTTGATATGGATGTTGTGTCACCCCGAATTTGTGGGCAACTCAAACTTCAAGAGGATTCTTTGGTAAAATGCCTCATTAACCTGGTTCCATGGTGAAGGTTGCAGTGCCACAGTGCAGAAGGTGATTCGAATAGCTGCTGTCTTCTCAGCAACCATGGGAGGGGTTGCAGCTGTGAGGCTCACTCACCTGTTGCACAATCTTGCAGAGCATGACACGATGATATGTCGAAATCAAGAATCATATGCTTCTGGTGATAGTACCAGCGATTGATTCTATTAGTTGGCCTATGATTTATGCAACAAATGGCATAACATATAGAAGAATAACATGTTGCACATCCAGTTCTATGAGTTCCAGCCCGATATGCTTTTGTTACCTTCCTTATGTGCTTAGTGCAAGGAAAGTAGAGATTACCGGCTATCAATTGGCACAAAAGCTTCAAGTTCCCAAGGATATTCCATGAGAGAATTTAATTTGTTGATTCAAAAATTTTCAATCAATATTATTGTTATGTTTTTTTTGCTGCTATTTTTGGGGCATTAGTCTTTATTTTGTATTTCTTTGCGTTCAAAAGAAATTTAGTATAAAACCATAAGTGATCCTGTAAGTTTCTTGTTCCACAAGAAACCTACTTTGATTTTAGTAGATTTGTGTTTAATTTATGTTTTACGCTGAATCAAATTCACAGAACAATCAAATAGTAATATGTCCTTTTCTTTGTCTGTATATGTTCCACTTTTGTTTTTCGCTGATTCTCCTTTCTCATCCAGATCGGCAATTACAAAATAGTTCTTGAAGGCCCAGTAGCTTACCTGGATCATTATGTTGTTGGCGATCCCCTATCCTGTAAGGCTGTGTTTCAGCAGCTCACTTACAGTAAAAGAGTGCATCATCTGCACATCTATATTGTAGTTTGCTGGAGGGAACTGAATCAAATTGGACCTTCATCGCATATTACTTTGCACGTTAACTATATTCCTACATCGTTTCACCTGCTGAAATTGTCCCACATGTTTCCAGCAAATAATGTGAGTCCTTTTTCTTTTCATCAAACAACATTTTTTTTAGCAAAATAAGCCCATAAGCAGTGTCAATGTTTTCATTATGATTAACAGGTTCCACGTCAGAACATGTCAGGGCCTAGTCTGTATGCTGAGGCCATAGTACTGCCGTATGATTTGCAAGTTTTTGGACAAGGTGGATGCATCGAGCATGCTGAGGGTTTTAGAATGTCATATTCTCGTTTAATTGGTAATTCTGAAGCCTCTACAGCAAAATTGTGCAAAATTCCATGTTCACTTAGCTTTGGGAGCACCAATCTTTGTGGTACTCTGATGTCTAGCTACTCGGGATCAGATATTACTGTTACAAATGAAAGGATTTTATTGGATTTCAAGAAGGGAAGTTTACTCAAATATCCGGTATGGTTTTGATGATGAAGTTTGTTTTCTCATTCTTAGATCTTTATTGATTTCCATGTATATTTATGCCATTATAGTTGGATTTATAAATTCTAACTATTTCAAATCAACAGTTACTGCGGATAGGTGGTTGCTATCTTCTCCAATGCCCCAGTGGAAATCATACCGCTCCCATGGAAAGTTGTGGATGTTTAAAAGCTGGTAAAGTCTCACTGGATTCTGACGATAAACTTTGGAGCCTTGTCATTACCTCTGGTGGTAGTATAGGCATCAAGGAAACCATTGGCAATCAATTGACTGGAGTTATTGCAGCTAAGATGGATGAGCCATTTTCTGGAAACACCATCCATGATGAGCTAAAATTAGTGCAACCTTGGAATGAGTTCTGTCTCGATTCTTATTTCTATCTGGATTTTCCTTGTGAGGCAATAATCAAATATACAGAAGAGTATAACCCAGTATGTCATGTACTAAATGGGCTTTGTGCCTCTTCAAGTGAAATTTTGAGTATCTCCTCATGCATTGACATTATGACGCCTAAAGAGGCTTCTGGGTCTGCTAAATTGCAAATTGAAGAAGTTGTTCAAGGAGATTTAATATCATTACAGGGAAAAGTTGAAAATATACATCCACATGGCTGTAAGGAGGGAAGGTATATGCCTGGTGATGAGAAATCCAGTATATGTATCCATGTTACTGATAACAATCATAGGGTAAATGGCTAGTCATAATAATTGATTTATTTATTTGTTGTTAGTTTGGCATTCCATATTATGTTGTATGTTGCAGGTACATATTCGTGGATACTTGTGGAAACATTCTTCTCTTGGAATAGGACCAGGGGCGATGGTGATATTCCACCGCATCCTTTTGACAAAGTTTGTCCCGTTCCTTTCTTCTTGTTTTCTTTAAATGTTTCTTCCGTTGTCTTGTTATGATGATTGCAGCCAAAATCCTCTTTTACCAGTACGTGCAAATCGAAGCTTAACCTCTAATTTGGTGCATGGCCTTGGCTGACTAGAAAATTTCTTTCTGCGCTTGCTTGTTTTGTAAATGATGTAGGTTAATGGTACCCTGAATAGGGTGGATTACACCCAGTCCCAATACGATTGTTCATGTAGGTTTCGACTCTCCTTAAAGATTGTTGTTGAGTAGTTAATCAATAGTTTTTGTTTGCTTATTTAGAGGTATATACAGTCTGTAGTGACTAGTGAGCAATGCTATGTGCAGATATTTGCTATAGAGTATGCAGTTAATCTGAGGGCAAATACTACTCATTTAGTATCGAAAACTTAGTGGATCTTAAATTCCAAAGTTAAATAAGTAATCTGACTCTCGTTCTTACAGTTTGAAAAGGATCAATTGTGGTCCATTAAGGGCCTCTTTGGTGAACTGAAATACTGAAATCCAGATCCTGGCTCATCCATATTGTTGCAGGAATTGATCTAAAATCGTCGACTGAGGTTAGGGCCCATTACAACATTCTTAGAGTCAGACATATTGGGCGGACCTTTCTTAAATGTCACCCCATATGGAACACTGATTCAGCACCTAATTGTCACCCCTCTTTTGGTTAATCAGCCCATAACAGACTAAACTGCCTTCTTCCTGTGTCCTTGTTGTTGTGAAAAAGTCACTAGATGATGAAACGGGATTGGTATATTGATGCTCTTGACTATGCACTATGCTAGGTCGCATAAGTGACCTCATAGAAGGGATAATTTGATCCTTATGCAGGCTGTGATCAATGCTGGGGGATGATGATTAGGTGTTTAATCAGCACTCCGCATGGCATATGAAGTAGGTGTTGGCCCAATCATCACACCAGCAAATTTTCCCCCTTATCCAAAAACTGGGCAGCTTAATTACTAACAGTGGATGGATCCTGATTAGACCAAAAACTGTAAACTTAGCGCCATAATCAGATATTTTTAAACCTGGACCGTTAATTTGCCCGTTTGGCAAAAACCTGAAGTACCAAAAGGCCATTTATCAGGATAAATTTAAAATAACTTGGTGCATTGTCGCCCACAAAATTTTATCAGATTACTGTTGTCAGTGCATATATTATCTTTTGTTTTCTTTGATTTGTAAGTATGCATTATATACAATAACATTCTGTCTCAAATTTTATATTCTCTGTTGTTGGGCGCAGACATGAATTACTGTTAATGCCCGTGACATATATTGAAGTTATCTCCATCAGACATGCTGACCTGAATGACGGAAGAGTTATGTCATCATCCTCGTCTAATTGCTTAAAGCAGAACTCACTTAGCACAGTTGTGCCGTGCTTGTTCTCTCGCCTGAAGCATTTTACAGACAATAGATGCACGCAATTCCACAGCAGGGTTGGTTGCTTTCTGCTTGTACCTTTAATCTTTCTGGATCTGTTAACTTCAGGTGTATTTTTCTTTTTATCTGTTGCTTAATTTCTACTTAAAATTTTTCATTTGATGTCGTCACCTTTGTTAATGCAGGTAGCAACTGTCCTTATGCTAGTGTTGGACAGTTACCTACATGACCTCCAAACTCCCAAATTGACGAACCATGGTAAAGGACCAAAAGTAAAAGTTCGGCTAGCTGGTTTTATTCTTGGTAAGCGCTGCAACTTTTTATTCAACATAGCAATATACATCATGCTCAATCCTTGATTAAAATGAAATTGATCCGACAATACATACACATAGACTTAGTTTTCTTTTCTTTTTACCTTTGGTTTAATCAGATGATGGCTCATCCCTGTGCTGTTGCTGGGCTGATGATACAAGAGCCGAATTGATGCTTAGACTTCAGGAAGTTGCACATCTGAATGCTTCTATTGGTTTGAAGCTTTCAAAAGATGGAAGCAGCACAAACTTGCAGCATACTATTGGATCCTGCCTAGAAAAATTGTTGAAGAAGCACACAAGTGTCATTGTAAGAAACTATGGAATTCCTCCAGATTTCTCTTGTGGAGACTTGGAGGTATCTTCTGTTTCGGGCAAAGTCTTAGGCCGCTTGGAAGAGAAACTTCTAAAATTTATTACCCTAAATGCTTGCTGGAAGGGAACTTTGGTGAGTTCATCTATCATTTGATTGTCTGTCATAGCATGTTTTCACATCAGTATTCTAGGACACATGGCATTCTATGAAGAATGTATGTTTCTGAAAGAGTTTATATTAATTAGCTGCAATACATGGACATTTTTCTACAACCTATGAATTATTGCGCAATGAAACTAGCTGACATCCGTGTGCACTGCGGCACTGCCTCGCTCTTTAATAAATAAATTATTAGTTCTTTAAAAACAGAAGAAGCAAGTTAATATGTATGATGCAAATTCCATAACAATTACACTTAAAATTTCGTGATTGTTTCTTGCTTCTCATTTATATCCTACCATCCGAACCCGATGGTATGGATATGAAGTTTGTTGATTTTCGAGCACTCTTTGTCTTTGTAGCGATATAAATATGTACCCCAGCAGTCATCCACACCATCCATTCACCCTATACCTAGTCGCAATTCTTTATCAAAAAATTCGCGTCAATTCTTTATAAAGAAAGAAAAAAACCTGGTTGCAGCTAGCAATACAGCCACAGCCAAGTGTCCTGCTGCCTCAGAAATTTAACGGCCCAACAATGGGTAACTTGGCGTTGAGCGCTACAGGCCTACAGCTTGCGGTGTCAGGCGGCACATCCCTTTCGTCTTCCTTCCAGAACATCTCTCTTTTCCTCTCATCTATGTGCACCACTGCCGTTATATCTGCCTCCTGGAATGGCGGTTCTCCTATGTGATGTAGACATAATTTTCTTCCATTACACTTTTTTATGAAACTATTCCTTTACATGTTTCAGTTCTATAATGGTTAGAAAATTGATGTAATGTACTTGAAATCTTAGGATGTATTGATGCATTCTTCACTTCTGCAGAATGTTGTCGCATCAGTTCTGAATCCAGATGACCTAAATGGGTTTGATGTGGTGGTCCCTGATTTTTATCCCATACGGAACACACAGATGCTTTGGATTAATGAAGTGTTTCAAGTAGATCCATTGCAAGAGGCTAGGAGACTATATGGTGACTTGGTGAATTGCTAACATGTTCAGTGTGTACTGTACTTTTTGGTTACTTTTTATAAGGTCTTTGGATGGTGTAAGCTTGATCTTACTGTTCTACACGCATTCAAAAGCCTGGACTGTCCCGGCGTAGGTGCCATTTTGCCGCAAAGTTAGCAGTCCTATAGCCCTTTTCGCAAGTTGATTGGTAATCATGCCTAAGAAACAAGGAACGTGAGGATCTTCAAAATTGAAGACCAAATGTCCTGGTGGTTCTATAAGCCGACAGAATATTTTTCTGATTGAGGATGCTGGACAAGAGACATGACTACATGAATGTCCTGAAATTAAGACTATGTCCCAGCGGTGCTGTAAGGCAGACAATATGTCTGTTAGGAGGCTGCTACATCTTCATTTCAATCACCTAATCGAAACAGAAAGTGCGTAGAGTATGTGGTAGATTACATGTTAGCTGACTCTGGGCTGTAATTGTAAATGAAAAATACATTTTTTGGGTTGTACTGGCGATTGGGTTTTGTTGTTGCAGTGTACAGTCAGTATAGCAATCTGTGCACATAAACATGCATTTTATTTTATTTTATTTTTATTGTGTATTTATTATGCCTAATGTGGGGCCTTGTAATGGTAGCTTAGGGAGCTTACACTGTTACACCCATATTTTATACTTATCTAGTCCGCAAAATCAAATGTAAAAAAAATTGTGGCTGATTTGTGCTCCGTACAAAGTTCGCTACCCTGCAAGAAGCTGGATCACTGCGAAATTTCTACTTTTATCAGCGAGCACACTTTGCTCGCCTGAGATTATTTAAGTGGGGATATGCATTTTGCTAATGCCGGTCATCTGATTATTATTTGAGAGCTATTGTTTCATGTGCCGTCACTGCGGCCTGTGGTGAGCACGCCTGCCTGCCTCCAAGTTCATGAGCTTGGCATCCATAATAAATAGTACATTATATCTTTTACTCATCTGCATTATGTTCAGCGTTGTATTTGTTGACTGATCAATTCGGAAGGAATATGAATCAGAGTGCGGAACTGCACCTATAGGCTACCACTGGTCAAAACCAGGTCAGTTTTCAGCTATGGTATAAACATAATAGCTCACTAGGAAACTGCTTGAACTGTTAACAGTGCAATCATTTGTCACATAGCATAGTTTGTAAGAACGAAGAAATATAATACTAGCTGCATTCCATTGGACAATTGAACACATCCAAACAAGTAGAAAATCACACATGCCTTGGTCAACAAACAAAAGATTTATTATACTATCATAAGCCAGCTCATCGAACCAATACCAATTTCTAGTGAGCTACCTCATGTCAGGCCAAAATGACATGGTTAAGCCCAATGTTAGGAAAGATGAACACCAGTATCCAGACGAAATTTCAGAGCATATATGACATTCCATGAACTACAAAGAAACCAGAGAAGTTCATGGGCTAGACCCTTTCTTGAAGAGCTTGATTTGATCCCCGTAGTAGTAAGCACTGCCAATCATCAGAGCGACTGTTGCACCTTGAGCAACCACACGTGCCCTCATCAGTTTCTGGCCCAGTTGAGAGTTTCCATATCGGAAACTGATCAGGCCAGCGGTTAGAACTCCAGCAGTCACCAATGCACCTGAAATGGTGCAACATTCAATAAGAAACAAGTAATTCAAGCAATTATAGGTGAAGCAGGTGTAGATAAATTAGCATTTAGTAGTAAAATAGTATCTGCAATACAGTTTCGAGTTCAAGATGCTCCAATTCAGTTGACTCCAATAGACAACAAAAGCTATTGCCTACCGGATCCAGAAAGTGCATTAAAATATGTGATTCAATGTTATGAAGTGTTTAAAAAATATGGCTAGTTCATAAGTGATCAGAGACTATACCTAGAGTGCACATAAATAAGCTAGATGGTTGGTACTGTGTTAAAGGACTCAAACTGTTTCAATATCCAGAACATTTGCCTCTTCAAGAAGTTTCACATGTACTACGAATTCTCATCAAAATGGATGCTTGAAGTGGTGTACACGGGGAATTAAGAAGAAGAATGTGCTTACAGAGACGCTACAAATCCTAACTCCAACACCTGTTATATGTATGAAAGAATCAACAGTCATCCCCAATGCATCTGACCTAAAGCATATAATTTATATACCTAATGATAAAAGGCTTTGCTTTTGTTATATCAAATAACACGGTCACAAACTCACAATTTATCATGGACTGTACACTCATTTTTATTTCCGTCAAACAATCTACCAGTGACATTGTTGCCACTCTTCTTGTACACCCAACCAGGAGAAACATGATTTTACAAAATACAAGTCATGTAACAAATACTGATGAAATCATCTGATAAGCCAACGGTTGTATTAATTCATCAACTTCACCCGTTCTGGTGGCTTATCAAATTAGAACTCAGTGAGTAATTTAGTGCTTCAGGCGTGTAGCACAGTTAATCCAACCTAATTCAAAACAAAGGAATCTAAAGAGAAGGTTTAAGGGTCCAGAGGGAAATCTCATTGTACTAGCATCAGCAACCAATGAAGTTAAACATTCAACCAGAGTCTTCATACCAAAAGTTTGTGACCGTTGTTATTTGATAATATCTCAATTTCACTTTCCATCCAATTCAGCATGGCACAGTTACTGATTAATGTTGTTAAGAACACGTTCCATGCAAATGAACTCAAACAACGGGCAAGCTACAGCCGCAATGATTTAGAAGTGGTAGTAAAGTTAGCCAAATAACCATTCATTTTAACTAAATTCCATCAATCTGGACTGGCTTCAACAAAACAAAGCGATCCTAAAGCACAACAACCCTAGATCCCCCACCTCCAAAATTCCACGCCTAAACCCCCCTCAGGAATCGAATCACCATCCCGTAATCCTAGAGCAAGGGCACACGATCCCTATACGCACGCTCCAGCAACCCACACCGAACCCTCTGGACCCGGATCCGGGTCACGGCAGCTGATCCCGCCGCAAACGGCGCAAGGGCCACGCGAGCGCTCAAAGAGGAGCAGGGAAAGGCGCGTACCGATGGGGACGAAGGGGTTCTTGACGGGCTTCTTGCCCTCGAACGGGAACGCCTCCATAGGCGGCGGCAGAGGCGCGCTGGCTTGGTTGCTCTTCTCCATTCGCGCCGCCGGATTGTGTCGTGGCAGCTGCGGCTTCGCGTTCGCTTCTTTTCTCGCAGGAAGCC
>LAPY01000048.1:250207-263540 GCA_000970635.1 Eragrostis tef
TGCGGCCGTCGGAGACGCCGGAGTAGGGCCCCTGGCCGCGGCCGTCGAAGGCGAGGCTCTCCGGCCCGGACACCGGCGCCGGCAGCGTCATCACGGCGAGCCCCGGATCTATGTGCTTCGTCTCGTACGACGCGGCCGCGGCCGCGGCAGACAACAACACCAGCGGCGGCAGGAGGAGCGCGAGAAGAAAGGAACGCGGCGAGTGATGAGCGGCCGCCATGTGAAGCTCGGTGGCGATCGAGTCGCCGCTGCCGACAGGATCTCACTGACTCGTGCAATGTGCCAGTGTGAACTAATAACTTCTACTAGTAATGGGCATCGTCAGGTAGAGATGCATGGAGCCGGACCGGTTAAGCATGGATATGCATTTTTATAGACGCTGTCAGGAGCGATCAGGAGGAGCTCATCAGGCCAAGGTGTATGCACAGTGTTGTCTCACTGTACAAAATACAGTTCGCAGGTGACGGTATTAAAGCGCGACGTATATACAATTGAAGACACACTGTGTGCCACCTCGAACGAAAGCTCAAGGAGTAAAGGCACGGACGGTGCAGTTTCCTTCCAGCCATGGTTAACGTTTGATCAACTTGTTCCGGTTCCATGTTCCAACTCCCAACTGCCAATCAACTTCAGCTCTCAATAGTAGGAGACACATAGGTAGCGGGTAGGTATTCAAAAATTTGGGTGTTTGACTGTTTGTGGCAAAACGAAGCTCCAGCATGAGTGCAATGTTGGCCTGTTCTCTCTGTTCGATGGAAGCCTAAACTGCTGCCGCGTGAGTACTGGAGGACAAGCATGGAAGATGATGCTGATTACGACTATAGCAAACTATAAACAAGAAATCTTGTTTGAATCATTAAGGAGATGCTGCAGAAACTTGAAACTATAAATGATTGTTATGAAGCCATGGTGCAATAATAAAGTAAATATGCCCCTTTCTCTAGATAAATGTCAACATGGTCGGTGAGACATCAACTTGAATTTGTATTCTTTAGTGGTTACACATCATGATCTTTCCATCCTCAATAAAATAACATATGACAATAGTTCGCTAAAATATCTTACATTCTAGTTGAAATGCTATAGCAGGCCAGACCATAATCCATATATAAGTCGGGGAAGTAATAATCTGACTATGAGAAGAAAAAATTCGCTTGTTAAACTTCAAGCACAGCGTTCCATGTATGATTTTCATTATATAACTCTTAAGCTATTCTTTTTTTTTTTTGCGGGTAACTCTTAAGCTATAACTGTCCCTCTCAAAGTAAACTGCAGGGAATGTCCACCTGGCTCAAACTACTTCGGTTTCAAAGGAGACGGGTTTCATAACACGAACACCTGTTTGGCATTACAGCCAGCTACAGACCATGATGTCAATCAATTAAATATATATAAAAATTAGAGTTAAATAATGTGTGCCCCTTTTCTCGACGTGTATGAATTGGGTAGGGGAGATAATGTGATTTTCTTTATACATTCAAACCATATCTGTATGGCTTTGACATCGAAAAAAAAATATTTATACGGCTTTGGGACATAGAGATACTAAATACACGTAATCCAGTCTTGGGAACATGACATACTAGATACAACTCTGGTTCAACTTTTAAAACTTTGTTTCGCCATGTCCTACAAAATATTTGTACCGGTAACATTTGTGTGTTGAGGAAGTGAAAATAGTAATGGTCAAAGTTATGTGATTGAAAATTGGTAACACTATGTCATTATCCAAAATGTAAGCATGTCTAACTCTCTGGGATGCAGCTACCCCCTTTTTGAGGGACGGGATAAACTACTGAAAAAATGTTTCAGCACTGGATCATTAGGGCTCTCTGTCTAATACAGGGCCTAACAAAATGAAAAATGAAAGAAAGGAGACAGAACGCCCAAGCCCAACCCAAACCCGTTGTTCGGGAATAATCGATCCCACCCACCCAGGCACCCACTCCCGGTTTTCTCATCTTCCTGCCCCCGTCTTCGTCAACACCTCCCGCCGCCGCCTGCCGTCGACGACGACCAGCAACGAGGTACGGCGCACCCGCTCCCGCCCCCAGCCCTACTCCTGGCATCAATCTCACCGCGGTGTCATTCCTTTGTGCGTTCTTTTCCCGTGGGTTGGTGTTGCCGGATGCGAGAGCCACTCATGGACCAAATTCCCTAGAAGTTCCTGTGGAAGTGGTCGCCTCTAGGGTGGCGGGCTGATAGGGTTGCTCGTGGATTAGTTGAGCTTCACTCGATCCAGGCACATATTAGGTTCCGATGAATCCAGCGCCTCGTTTTCTTCCTACGGCGTCCGTATTAGTCCAGGTGATATTGGCGAGTAGGAGTAGGGGGAAAGATGATTGTATTTGTCTTCTTGGTGTTGTAATTTCTTTCAATTGATTGTGACAACGATTTGATGGAGGTGTGATGCGACCAGGTGTGGTGATTTTTTGGAGGAATAAGCCATGTCGACGGCGCTGAAGGCCTTCATCAACAGTCCTGTCGGCCCCAAGACTACTCACTTCTGGGGACCTGTTGCAAATTGGGGTTTCGTGCTTGCGGTATGCTACATTTCTATTTACGTTTGAGCCTTTGTTCCTGCGTTATTATGAAATGTGTTGTCTTCGCACACAGCAAACCTTTTAGTTTGGGTGTATTTCACTGTAACTAAGAAATACTATCGGATTATTTGCTCCAATTATCTTAAGAAATTTAAGAACGGTGGTAGTGTTTTCTTGTCCATAAGCATACTGATCTTTTATTGACATTGCAGAATATGTGTCTATGATGGAAATACTTGTAACTATATTATTATTATTATTCCTTTAGCGTAAACATGTGGGCTTTGATGGAAATAGTTGTCGAGATGAATGAAACGTTGCTGATTGTTACTAGAGGGCGTTGCCTTTTTTTAAAGAATAATGTTTTCTATACAGACTAATTTGTCTGAACAGACTTTTATTCATGACCATCAAGTGGGTCGCTGCGGCGCTTGTACTTTGAATCATTTTACCTTTTACTAGATCAACATGCTAACGGATACTCGAATTATTATATGAGGGCTTCTGATTTCTGATATAGTTTTGTGGTTTTGGGACTAACATGCATATATTCGTTTTATTTAGAATAATGTTTTTGCAAAAGCATATGGTACTGACTCAGTGGAGACTTGATTTATTTTTATGCTGTAGTAGCATAGAAATAAATGAAGCTCGTGGATATCTTTATCAGGCTTCTTATTAGGAATTTGTTCTACGGATATGCAAAAGCATATGGTACCTTCATTGAGCTGCTTATTAGGAGTTTGTTCTAACTTCTAAGGATATGTGATTGTTGATCCATTATATTTTACAGAGATGTCTGAACTGTAGAATAGCTTGTGGATGACACATGTGGCCTTTCAGTCATAGCTTGGTGATGAATGACATTAGCAGACGAGCACTCTGATCTTGCATAGTTTCACTGTACGGGCCAATTCTCGTCGGTAGTCTGTAGCAAGATTTACGAATTTGCTTAAATCCTCCAAGAGTCCTCTTTACTCAATAAAAGAAAACAATTACCAAAAATTTCTCAGACTAGTTTAGCTTGAGGCCTTCATTTTGTAGACTTTGATAGTAGCCGTGCACGCACTATGCATGTGGTCAAACAAAATACTGTAGCTGACAACTTGCCAATTGTAGAGTAACTTTCTTCTTTAGTGGAACTGTAGCATATCTGACCAGCTCTCAATGAAATTTATGCCCTCCAAAGATACCACTTGTTGCAAAGGACATGACCTTAGTATGCTGGTGGGGTTGTGCTCACTCTATAAGAAAAGAAGAATGTTGTTGGCAGTTACCGTATTGATTGAAAGAAAAAAATATCGAGCACATCTCATGCACTATTGTAGCTAGATGGTCTTAAGCATTACTACGAACTAGCAGTGTTGACCAGGTAGGATTCATTCTATACTTTCGGAATACAGGTAAATGGTGTTAGGAACATGTTTCAAATTATTCAATTTCTCTTAGATGTCAGTACTAAATAGATTCGGTTGCTATCGCTAACAATGGTTGACATAACTGCATGTATGTACCATGGCTAATTGTTCTGGTACCTCCTGCTTAAATTGTGTGCCTTCTTGAGCTATATGCACTGATGCTTATTTAGTGCGCAGCATAAATACCCTTATTGAGCTATGCATTAATAGATCTTTCTAAGGAGTAAGGATTGCATTGGCAACAATGTCATTATGTGAAATGCAGAATAGCTTGTGGATGATCTGTGCAGACAGCCTTCACACAACCTGGTCCAAATGACATTAGCAGCCGTCGAGGTGTTGCTCATTCTAAAAAGAATGGAACATCATTAGGTCTTGCGTATAGGATGACAGGGCAGTTTTTGGTCAATGGTCCATGGAGCCAAGAATTACCGTTTCGCCATTTTTTTTGGTTTTCTTTATTCAATAAGATAAAACATATTCTGAACACATTTTGACACATCAGCAGGTTGATTATCTCTAGTTTCTTAGACATAACTTGGTAACTGTGTGCAATGCGTTTGTGGTAATGCAGTCAAACAAAATGCATTAGCTGGCAATTTGCCAACTGTACAATATCTGACTAGCTATCAGTGACATTTATGGATACCACTTTTGTTTTGATATAAAATATGCCTGTGGGATTGTGCTCATTCTTTATTTTCCATAAGAAACACAATGAGTGTGTCTGTCTTGTATTACACGAGACATATCTCCAAAACTTTTTTACTTTATGTGGCAGAATGTCATTGAGATTTATTGTACTCATAATAAAGTCAAAGGTTATTGACACATGTCAGACACAACTGTTGGTTGATATGATATCTTTTGGCCTCGCTACTAGCTAGTAATGATACGTACACTGCATGTGGAACCTAGCAGAATTCTTACATGATAGTTTTTGAATACAGGAAAGTGCCACACTCTATTCAAATGTCTAAAATTGTATTACATTTCACGTTAAAATATCTTCACTTAATTAAAGTGGCTTCATAGCATCGCTTGTATGAATTGTACCATGGCTTGTATTTGTGTAAACAACCTTATTGAGTTGAGTTGCCGCCTTAAGCTGTTTGAACCGATATCATTTTAGTATTCAGTATCAAGTGCCCTGCTCTGAGTTTAATATGTTATTGCTTCTCAAAATTTGGTTATAACCCTGCTATCCAAATGTGTTCCTGTTAGGCTGCATGTCCTAAATACCTATGTTTACTCATTCCCAGGGTTTGGTTGACATGAACAAGCCTCCTGAAATGATATCTGGCAATATGACTGCAGGTGGATGGAAATAAAACATTTGTTTTCTTAACTGTGGCATCATCTACTCGTATATACTAATCAAATAGTTCCATTTTGCTGCAGCCATGTGCGTGTATTCAGGACTCTTTATGAGGTTTGCATGGATGGTACAGCCACGGAACTACCTGCTTCTGGCATGCCATGCTTCCAATGAATCAGTCCAGCTCTACCAGTTATCTCGGTGGGCTAGGGCTCAGGGGTAAGCATACTGCAGTAATACTATCATTTTTCTTCTGCGGTTCGGCCATATTATATAACTGTCTGGCCTGGGCATGCTTATATCTACATTGATGGATTTGTATGTTCTCGGCCACATTGGCCAAATACCATTATGAAATGCAATTTTTTTAAGTAATTAAGAAATGCAGTTAGCAATATTGATATTGTTTCCACTAAGCCATAACTTCTAACTGACAGGTACCTGGAGAAGAAAGAGCCAGAGGCCCAGCAGTGAAAGAGCGTATATACCTGCCTTTGTACCTTCCTAATAAGAGTGTTATGCCGGTGCACTTTTGAATGCTCAATTGGGAGAGATCCCAGGAAAAAAACCCCTTCTATGCTATGTAGCGTTACAAGTTCTTGTCTGGCAACGGTGAAGAATCAAACCTCGCTTGTGATTGTGTTAATTTTTTTTTTCTGATTTGTTGGTTTGTGAACACAGATCTTCTGGTCTGAATATGTTGATCCCAGTTTCAGCACCCTCCAATCGTTGTTTGACAATTGTTCTCTCGTAAAATCATTTGCCAATCGCTTTCGCGATTGCCCAGATCTGATACATGTGGCCTGCACCCATGCACTCCATAAGAAGCAAGGTCGCTTTCTGATAATTTATCCTACTTGCGGCCTCTGGTTGCCACCTTGCCGTATGATCATGCATTTCTGGAAAGAAAGCCAAGCGTCATGCCATCCCATTCCTCCCAATTTTGGTGGTGCAAATTATCGGTGCAAATAGAGGAGCAGATACGTTCTGTGAACGCGAGGCTGTAGTTCTCGATGGGGCTCCCTGTCCATGTCCCTCTCTGCTGCCGCTCAAGTCATGTGCTCCTCATCCTTTTCTTCACGAAAGGAACCCCTGATAACGACGCGGCTCCGCACAAATCTTAATGGAACATTGTGATGCGATAATCGGTTGCCTCTCAACTTGCGCTTCCGCCTTTGCAAATTTGCTGGATTCGGTGTCGGCGTTTGGTGTCGCTGCAAGAAATGTATTAGCTGTCGCTCCTTTGCTCCTGATTCCCACATGGACGTCGCTGTCAGCGGCGAGAGCAAGTAGGAGTTGACAGTTGAGCCAGAATCCGCGCATGTTTTGTTCTCTGCCCCCAACTGCTCTTCTTCGTAGCTGTCGACCGTCGTAGACTCTATGCTCAGTCGGCATGGCGCTCTTTCCCCTTCGGTGGTGCAGATGAAGCCATGCCGCCGCCGCATGCGACTGCTCCACCCGGCCTGAACCCTGTCTTTGGCGGCTCACGACCTTTCTACTATGTTACATGAGCTCACCAAATCACCACTCTATCTCGTGGACCATTTTTTAAATGATGAGTAATAATTAATCACACTAGATTACTCCGTAAGATTATATAACTTCGTATCACAACAAACTTTGGAACACCGCAGAAGGAAAAACTACCCAAAGATTACAAGCGTACCAGTAGAAAATTCTAAGATTCTCCTGCGTATCTTCCGAGGGAAAACATCCCTTGAGCTGCGGTCAGGCGAACAGAGCCTATCACCATCAACCGTGATCACGACCTGCTTGCCACGACAACGACGGGCCCAGCCCCACCGCCCAAGCACAAACCCAATCCTCACCGTCCATCACTCGTCCGACGGCCTACCTCACGCTGCCCTCGCCTCGAGATTCGTGTCGCCGCTCTTGCACACCGCGTCGACACGGCGGCACCCACCTTTCCTTCCGTTTCCCCCCTGTCCAGAACAAAAACCGACGAGCGCGACCGAGCAAGCGGAAAAGAAAGAAAGCAATCCGGAAGACAAAGTCGCCGCCCGTCGCCGAGCCGCAGCCGCCCCCCACCGATCGGTGAGCACGATGCTCTGTCCGCCTAGTTTTCCAGCGCGTTGATTCCTAACCCTCCCTCCCTCGCTCCCACCGAGGCCGGATTCGAGGAGAGGACCGATTGCTTCTTCGGTTTGGCCGGACGGTAGGTTGGCTTCGTTCGTTGGGTTTGGTTCCTTCGCCCTTTTCTCTTTTCATTTTTCTCTTCCAAGAACTGGACAACGAGTCGCCCTCACCTACCATGTGTTAGGTCCCGTCCCGTGAGGCGGCGCGGAGCATCGGTTGGTTTCGTTGCTGTGGTCCTGGCTGTGCGCGGAGGGGTCGCGGAGGCGGAGTCTTGGAAGCTGCAATGCAGGTTTGCATCTCGTGCCGGGATCCCGTCGGTTGAATTCGTCTGTTTCTCGGGTTATATTGTGCTGAAACGTTTGCTTGTTTCTTGGATTCAAGAGCTAGGCCGATCCTGCGCGGTGGAGTGCCGGAGCCGGTCTTTACCGAGCTAAGGTATGAAATGCTGATAATTGTTCCAGTTCCTTCAAGATTTTGGTTGTTCTATGCGATTACAACTCTATTATGCTGATCTTTAGTGATTATTCTGTGGATGCGAATACCAGGGAGCTTGGCTTGTCTGTCGCTCTAGCTTGGTCAGTGTGGATTTTTGGTGGAATTGACCTGGCCTAGGTAGTGATGGAGCGGAAGAAGGCAAGGGCAGCGGAGGAGAATGTCCGGTTGATATGCGATGATGCGCTTTCAGAGGTTTTCCGCCGGCTCCCTGCGCGTACGCTCGCGTCCTGCAGGCTGGTGTGCAAGTCGTGGATGTCTGTGCTCTTGGATCCACACTTTATTCATGAGCACCTGAGCCGTGGCCAGCAGAAGATGCTGCTCTTTGCGAATGACCGGGCGAACGATAAGTCTCTCGCGATGGTGCTCGCGGACGATAAGGAGTCCATGTACCAGCTATCGAGGCCCATGGCTTCTCGGAGTATGTTTGTGCACAATTCCTGCAATGGCATTCTGTGCCTAGGGGACAGTACAGGTGCTGTGGAGCTGCTGAACCCAACAACTGGTGAATCTCTGGTGCTGCCGATGCCAATGTACACTGCAGGGAGCAGCCAGTTCTCCTCCTGTAATTGGCACTGTTTGGGGTTTTGCCCGGGGACTAAGGAACACAAAGTTGTGCATTTCTACCAAGGATCTCATTTCAATTCTTCCCAGGTGTGTTGTGAAATATACACAATTGGAGCTAGTGCGTGGAGACAAGTTGGGACTTTTCATGGGGCTCCAACAGATAGAGGGGTGCATGTGAATGGAATCGTATATTATCTCACGAAGTTTCGCTATGTGGCTTCATCACGTATCAATTGTCTCAATCTTGAGAGCGAAAAATTCAGTTCGATGATGCTTCCTCCTCGCAAATCCTATGGAGGGCATTGCTCTTTGGCAGAGCTGGAGGGAAACCTATGCTTGCTAGTAGTGGATGGTGCAGTTGAAGATCCACCTCGTACAATGGACATATTAATGCTCAACAGCGATGATAAGCAGAGGTGGACTCTCAAATACAGCTTATCCTTACCATGGCTGATGCCTTCTTGTTATTTTACTCCAAAACACACTCTCTTCCATGAGGGCAAAATCTGGGTGCAGCTTTTGGCTAGAGGCCTCTACTGTTATGATCCAAGTTCAAAATCAGAGGAAATGAAGATGGCCTGGACAGAGTTTGATTCTCCTTTTAGCACACATACTTTCATTGAAAGCATAGTTCCTCTGCATAAAGACTACTTTATGAAGCTGAGGTGATTATACAACAGCAACAAAATATCTTATTGTTTCCTCTTTTCATGAATCAAACTGTTACTCAAAAGGTGTGGCCTCGTGTTACTCTTGATTATTGTTAGTTATAATGGTTGCGGTCTCCAAACAATCCTAACCACTCATGCTCTCCTGGCTTCACTTCTAATTGATATGTTCATTTGTCATTGGTGAGAAGATGATAACCTAAGCCCAGAGAAAAGCATTTCATTGGTTCTTGTTTTTTACTTTGTAGCGTTGCTCTCATTTCAGCTGTTTCTTAATGTAAACATTTTACCAGGTTTTCATAATCACAGCCGCCAAAAGGAGGCTTATAGTGGGGTGTAACTGAAACAGTGTGGCATCATTTGCTATGCTACTATTAGTTTGTTCTCATTCTTGTGTTTACCGTTTCGATCCTTCCATTGCTTCCCTGAGTCAGCTGTTTTTGTTTTGCATTCCAAAGTTGATTATTCTGTTTTGGGGCCATATATGGAGATAAATGAAAGCAAGAATGTTGTCAAAGGAATTATGAACCGTAAGGTATCTGATGACTCGCAGCCAATATGATCTAAAGGTTCTGCTTTTATTCTCAATCTAGTTGGTGATGTTCACATTGGAAACGTTATGTAAAACTGTTAAAGCTGGTTTATTATAGGCCTGGTTTGCACTTAAAGTTCCAGAGGTATTTTTGTATCTGCAATGCACTGCATTCTTTGAAGCTCATATTTGTCTTTGAAGAACTTGAAATGCATCTTAATTTGGGTTACAATTATCAGTTATGCTGCAAATCTGAACCTATTGCTGGGACTGGCAGGATCTTCCCATCAATGCAACAATGTAGCCATTTTCTATATGGTTGTGCAACAGAATTTTCTGTCAGAAATTTATCTAGACCATTTCAGTTACCGACTTCTATCAGCGAACAGAATAGGAACAAAGATGTGGACGCTCAGTAGGAACCGAGGATTCTACTTCAGTAACCTACTTTTGTCAGCACAGCAGTCAGAACAGGATCAAAGAATTCTTCCGAAAAAACAAGAACAGGATCACAGATGTAGACTAATTGGAGACGAAGACAATTGTAGCATTCCCAAGTCCCCATTTATATGGCTGCAGAAAGTATGCATAATCTGAGACACTGAGTTGCAGAAAACAACTGCACTAGTAGGGTCCAGGATGAACAGGACACGGAGAACCGAAAGCTAAATGTTGTCTTGGTCCATGCGGCGTGCACCTTGCCTATGTAGCCATTCGTGATGACAATTGACTTTGCATATTTACCTAAGAGTACTCGCACATAGTTAGCTTCTCTTTCAAATTTCACAAGAGCACCCTTTGCACGATCCATCCACTTTCTCATTCTGAATCTATACGCCAGCTCGTTGACTGCGATCACTCAACCAGAAGCGATGCCAAATTGCTCCTGAGATGGCGCTTTGTGTTGCTGGATCTACAAGAATCGTATTGTTATTTTGTAACCATGTTAGGTAGGTGTGCCAACGTTGACATGCTTTCCTACGCATTACCAAATTGCTCGTCGAAAATTCGAACAAGAAATTGCAGCATAGTTCTGCTGCACAGGTCAGTGGATTTTAACTGAAAGTTTCATGGAATTCAATCTGCCAACAACGTCTGGATTGGTGAACTGCCACTCTGTGTATGTCACTGACAAGTGTTCCGTGTATATTTGTCACGAGTTTTTTTTTCTTGTATATAAAAAGAGCTATAAATCCGAACCTTAAAAAGTCACTGTCGTGGTCGCTGACCTGGGAAGGGCGAAGGCACCGAACCAAACGAAACCAACGACTCAGGAGGCGCGCCACGTCGAGTTCGCCGGCGGCGAGGAGCCGAAGAGCAAGGAGTAGTAGAAGGGAGCTCGAGGATGGGCTGCTCCATCTCGGGGCTCAACGCCCTCTACGACGCGGCGACGGGCGGCGGCGACGTCTGGATCAACGAGCGCCGCTTCCGCGTCCTCCGCCAGATCGGCGAGGGCGGCTTCGCCTTCGTCTACCTCGTCAGGGAGCTTCAGCCCCCTTCCGACGCCTCGCTCGGCAGGCGCACCTCCCATGTCTCAGGTTTGCCAAGCTGATCCCTTAGCCCCTGGTCTCATCTCGGGTACTTAATTTCGTGTTCCTGAGCGTGCTTGGTGCCTGGGTTGGACCGTATGTCTGTCCCAAATGGGATGACTACGATTCGTGGGTTTTGTTAGTTTAGAAGTTTTCGATTCCTTGGTCTAACTACTGTACCATGGTGTTCTTCCTACTGTTACGAGGTGTTGTGATTAACCGAGTGGAAGTTCTCTGATTTGACTTCTCTCAGTACGGAATTTAAGACGTTTTACTTGGTGTGCTAATTTTGTTCAGAGGATGGAACATATGCTATGAAGAAGGTGCTGATACAAAGCAAGGAGCAACTGGAGTTGGTGAAGGAGGAGATCCGTGTGTCGTCACTCTTCAATCACCCCAATCTGCTGCCGCTTCTTGATCACGCCGTAATTGCGGTCAAGGTAATCAAATGTGCATATCTTTCCTTGATGGTGGAGTGCTAATAGGATACGAAATATTGTGACATCAGACTATGCGCAAGGTTTAGGTTCAAGCATATTATGTCAAATTCCATAAATATTTTACAAATCCTCTATTTTTATCCGAGTCATTCTTTTCTCTCCGCGTACATATGTGAGCAATATGACAATGGAAGTAAATTTCTAATTTGGAAATGGCATGCCGTTATGCCATAGTATCAAGTACAGAGGTGTCATTGTCAGGAGGATTTATGTTTTCCAGCTTATCTTGTAAATGTCTACTGCATGCTGAGAGCACTTCTTCTCTGATATATTTAGAATCAACAGGGAGATTGGAGCCATGAAGCTTACCTGCTCTTTCCAGTGTATTTGGATGGTTCTTTGTTTGACAATGCTAATGCCATGCTCCCCAGAAAGGAATACTACCCAACAGCCGATGTATTGCAAATATTCCGACAGGTTAGTCCATTGATGAGACAAGAAGACTAAAGAACATAATGCAAACAATTATTTTTTAAAAAATGTATATGTGTTAATTTCTTGAAACTACAATCACCCTTTGTTGAGACCATTGTTGAATATGAAATACATTATCATTCAGATCTTCCATGCATTTCCAAACTTGAAACTATTGTTGGGAAACTTTGAATGCCCTCTGTACTGATTCCTATTGGGTAATGCTAAACTTTGCCTTGTTTATAGCTTTTTTTTTTTTGGGGGGGGTTCAGTTTGTACCGGAATAGAATCTTGTCTCGTTTGTAACAATATGCATTCTTGTTCGAGTATGGCTCGCATCATGTTAAAACGATAAAGCTCCGAAGGTTGTAAGCTATGTAGGAAGTCTCTATTTACCTCTACTGGTTCCTCATAGATTACCTTCCTGAATTGGTATGAGAATTCTTCATTTAATCAGTTCTTGCTTACCCTATTCTTTTTCCTTATTTCTAGTTTAACCTCTCCATGCCTTGCTTGGAAATTGTTAATTGTTGTTCCTTCTCTATCTTGTATCCATTGTATATACTGATGGAAGGCCACTGACAGCTTTGTGAAGGACTGAAGCACATGCACTGCTATGATCCTCCATATGCCCATAATGATGTTAAGCCTGGTAATGTTCTTATCACCCGTCGTAGAGGGCAAGCACCTGTTGCAACTTTAATGGATTTTGGAAGTGCAAGACCTGCAAGAAAGGAAATTCGTTCTCGTTCTGAGGCATTGCAGTTGCAGGTTTGTCAATGTCTAGCTTACTGGTATTTCTTCCAGAAATGAGAACTCTTCTCCACCTCGTGTATCTGTGATCTAGAAATGCATTTTGATTTGTACACTGATGTAAGCTAGAACATGCAAATTTTATAAGAATTTGAATCTTATGAGAACATTGAAAGCTGTTGCTTTCTATGTATTTCTGATCCATATCTTATTCTTGTTAGGAATGGGCTGCTGAGCACTGCTCTGCACCTTATCGTGCACCTGAATTGTGGGACTGCCCAAGCCATGCTGATATTGACGAGAGAACAGACATCTGGTCTCTAGGATGCACCCTTTATGCTATTATGTAAGTCTATCTATGGTTCGCATAAGAAAAATGGTCGACCCTGGATTCAGTTCACTTGATTGTTGATATAGGTGTTAGTTTAACTCAGTGATAGCTGTGATGCGCTGTGCATATTTGCTCTATGTGTTAGTAACATAATTCAGTTATATAGTGTGG
>LAPY01000048.1:301731-314463 GCA_000970635.1 Eragrostis tef
GGGCGGAATCGGAGATCACCACTCGGTCGCCTTCTCTCTACTGTAGATACGAGCCATCCTCTACAACAGCTTTCCACAAAAAAGAAATAGCCCGCACTAAGAACTTACCCTCTGCACCTGAGGTTCCTGAAGCATCTACAGCATTGGCATCAGAACTACCTTTGGCATCAGTGATGTCATCGTCACCAAACATGTCAAAATTACTGTCATCATCATTAACTGAAGTGGAGGTTGTAGATGTATTGGCAGCTGCAGGACCAGGGTCCATTTCCAATATGGACGAAGTTGTCTGGTTATCTTCTGCCGTAGCTGCAACAACATCTTCTTCAACTTCTGGCAAACCTAGTCGAGCACGCGCCAAACGCTCATACCCAGCTGCAAAACAGAAGGAAGGGGGGAAATGTCAGGTGCAATTGACCATATAATAACATAAAATAACAAGGATTTTCATTAATAACATGTAGCATCCAAAATAGAACAATGTGCCCCTACAGGACAATAGAATGGGAAACTATTGTTTCTATAGCCACAAGACACCTGGTCCTGGAGCTGATTTTTTTAATTTTTAATTTCACTTCATTGATCCCTTCTTTAGCTGGATAGCTTCCTATCTTCATTTTGGGGTGGGTCCAAGGGTGCATCACTATGAGGGCAAACATTATATGGTACCCAGTCAGGTTGACTGAGCCAATTGATGACCAAGTCAATGGTGGTGCCTGTTTCAGGGACAGACACAACAACATGGAAGTAGAGGCTTTACTCAAAGGTCAAATGGATTATCTGCATTATAACTAGCGATCACAATGCATACTGTGCAATAACCATGGACAATGGTAGTGCAGAGGCCTGTTCCCATTGTAACAATAGAGGTAGCCTCAACAATGCAGCAGGCAAAACCTATGTTTTACAAGCTTCTACATAATATGTCAAGGGATCGAAAGATAATACCGGTCAGATGCATATGCACACAATCCTGTTAGTCTGATGGTAAGTTGTCTTTGTGATATTCGCTCCTAGTCTAAAAGATTGGTGGGTTACACACAATGACAAGAGTATGGATCTATGCTACATGTGAAATGGAGAAGTAGAACAACTGATAGAGTGTTATACAATTATTAAACCAAAACAAGGTGATCATGAATATTTTTTTTTCAACGAGCTAGTGAGGAAGAAAAACTAACCAGCTTCGCGCTCAAAGGTCTCCCGATCATCTGAATAAACATCTACAAAATATAACAACCAAGGCATGAGACCATGAGGGAGCAGGTCACATTGAGGTACAGTTAGATCGAAATGACCAAGTAATAACCAAAAAAAAAAAAAAGACCAACTTACCATATTCTCCATTGTCCATAAGCTTCATGGCAGCTTCTGTCAGCTCATCAAATATACGTTTAGTCCCCTCAGCCATCTTTCCACGTTTATCTGTGGATGTATTCTTCAATCTCTTCAAAGCTTGCAGTACCTACCAATTATTTAAGAGGAATCAGCATAAATTCAAATATATGTAAATAATTATAGGAGACGATATTCACATTATTTTTTCACAAGATGGAAGCTCGAGAAATAAACGTTTTCTTTTTCGTATTTGGGAAAATACAGGTATATGGTGATTAAGCTACTAATAATTCACTACATAAATGTAAGTACAGTGACATTACATGTTTTTGCTTGTTCTAATATGTTACAAGTGTCAAGATAGTACAAAGTAGATGCAAACTTAATGCTAACTGGCAAATCAAGGCTATTTGCAAATGTGCAAGTGATGCACCAAAGATATACCGTTTCGCCAGGTTCGAGCATGTTCGCTATTCGTCTTTTTATCTTCCCAATGTCATCCGAAGAAAGGTCCTGGAAATCCTCTTCTTTTTCTTTACCTTTGTTCTGCATCTTTGCTGCAAATGTTGGGTCAACTTGAACACTATCCAACCAGGCATCCTACAAAAAACAGGTGCTTGTGTCACTAAAACGTAGATTCTTGTGTAACATTTAGGGTGATCAACACAAAACTACAAGTACCTTAAGTTCATTTCCTTTTGCATACTCCACGAAATTCCCATTCTCATCGAAGTAACCTTCTTCCCTTTCCTGCTCCAAGTTAAAAGGCTCTATCCGAATACCATCGTCAACAAAGTTAACACCATCCTGTTGAACAATGAAAATAAGTGTGCAGCTTCAGAATTAGACCGAGCACTCTTACGCTGCCAACAGTGAACAGGGGGGCAAAGAATAAGCGGAAAGCTGGGCATACATCGTAACGGACTTCGAACACCTTGACCTCCGCGGTGCTTTGCGAGTCGTCCTTCTCCCTTTGATGGCGCTGCCGAGCGCGCCGCTCAGCTGCGAGCTCCGGGTTCATGACGCTGTCGATGTCGAAGGAAGCATTGCTGGCTCCCTCAGCAGTGGGGTCCCGGTACTTGGCCTTCTTCCCCTTGGGGAACCGCGGCTTGCGCTCCCTGCGACCGCGGCCAGCCACACGAAATCAGCAAGAGCTGGAGACCAAACCCTAAACCGAACGACTCGATAAGAATTGAGTCAGGGAAGGGGGAAGAGCGAGAGTGACGGAAGCGCGCAAGGAGAGAGGCTTGGCTGGCTTACCGTCCATCGTCGTCTTCGTCGGCGGCGGCCAGGCGGCGCTTTGTGCCCCGCGACGACTCTACGGGCTCCATCGTCGTCGTCGGCGGCGGCGGCGAGCGTTGTTGGTGACGTCAGCGAACAGGATGAGTGATTTGTGTTTGGGCTTTCGATCTGCTCCGGTTGGGTTTCTGGGATGATTGTGCTCCCGAGTAAAGTCGGTTCAAACTTTTAAATGGGCTAGGCTGTGTAAGACGGGCCTAGATGGGCTTGAAATCTAAAATATACTCTATTTGGTTACGCGACATCGATTATTTTTCTCTCTTTTCACAATACTTTTGACATGAAATTCGGAGAGTGCAGCTCACGATGCATTGATGCGTCATAGTAACTCGTTGTGGGTATGAAACTTGACAAATTCTCCATTCCAAATGATATAGGATTCGAATTTCCCGCGTTCCAAACTTGTCTAGGCATAGGAGCACGGTTAAAGTCTCTGAATCGAGATCGCCAAAATAAAAAGCTCTGAATACATATTCGATACTCCAATCATTTGGAATGGAGATTTGTTTCGTGGCACCAATCGCTTGCTTGAACAGTTGGCTCATCGAACATTTCTATATGGTCTTGTTGTAATCGTTCAGGTCGGACAGGTTTCACAGCAGTTAAACTTCGAGATCAGGTTTCACAATATAGGTTAAACTAGTCTTGAACTCGTTGAGGCCAGTCCTACATGGTCTTCTTGTACATATTCTAACCTGAATGCTTTGTTAGAATGCCTGAAGTGGTTATGTATTTGGAGCACAATCTCAACTTTGGTAGTAAATGAACTTCTTCCTTAAAAATATTTTGACAATATCATACGATCCACAGAAATAAAATAGTATATACGCATCATATATATATGCAAACAGAGTGGAAAACTAAATATGCACGATTCAGTACCGCATTGGGACAAATTCAAAGTAGAACTGCTCAGAAGATTTGTGTCAAAAAAAAATCTTGCTTACTTGGAAGTACACAAAATTTAACTATACAAAACATGCAAATTTACAGAACTTAAACAGACCTTGGCAACACATCCTCTTCGAAAGAATATAAAATGAAGTAAAACAATCACAATTTTCAAGATTTTAAAAAGGATTAGATGAAAGTCCACATAGACTACATATATGCCATACTACTTTAGGTAAAACATAGTTTGCACTTATAACAACAAGGCAACAAAATATAGTAACAAGAAACGCCTGGAGATATCTAAAACTGACACAAGTGACAACACATCACGAGTGAAGACCACACATCACAATCCACACACACGAACCTTTAATTCTAACAACAGGGACACAAGATATGAGTATCTACTTCACAACATCTCCAGACAACTAAGTACAATTAGGCCTCCACAAATGGTTCTTAGTAGAAAACCTTCTGCCCCGAAATACAGCCTTGGCTTCTCCTTGTGATATAAATCCCTGTAAATGCTTGAATATTAATATAGTACAATCAACGCAATATGATTTAAGTGTAATATTTAGAGAAGTTGACAGAGTAGTGTTAGTATTTACCTCAAAATTTTTCATTGCAAATACCCAAGTTTTGACATTAAGCCAAAGATCTTCAAACAATGTTGATTGCGGTGGTTAACATTTAGAGCAAGTATGGTACTGGCCAATATATTTTGAAGCTGAACCTCGACAAGAGAGAAACACGTCAGGTCTGTATTATGTATTTGGAACAGATATTGTTTAAGGATAGAACAAACGACTGAAGTTTCTGTACATTGCAATTCTGAAGAGCAGTGGAGATAACAAAATTAGCAAACTCATCTGTCACCAAATCTCTGAAGTGAGGGTAAGAAACCAATTCATTCACAATGACAAATCTCTCTCCTTCATCAAATACTCTCAGACACTGTTCCACCACATTACTGCTATACTTTTGTCTTGAGAGTTCCACATAATTAGTTCTGAGGCAGGAGGCAATAGTTGCTAAGTGCAAGGGATCTCCGTTCTTCAGAACTTCCTGAACTATGTAGTTTCTGGGAGAGAGATGGAAAGTAAAAGTAAGTGAAAAATAGTAAGCTCCTGAGACGCTGCTCTGAATCATTTATGGTATCGGTACAGATAATGAAGCATCTAAGATAGAAATGTATCACAAGACCAATAAAGCAATGCGAAAACATATTATGCGTTCCAATAGGATTGCCCACTGGTTATCTAAATTGCATCTTATGAAATTTGATTAGCAGACATAAATGTGTCTGATTGATTCGTTGAACATAATATTCCCTGAACTAGATAACTAATTTGGTGAAATAAACTGTATGGGCTTTTTCTTAATATTCAGTTAACTTCAACCAAACATGAAAAAAAGAGAAACGTTTTTAAAACAGATTTGCATATGATAAGGTGATACGAACAAAATGAGGGGAAAAACAATTATTCGTAACATCTACTTGGAAAGAAGTTCATGGAGGCAAACACTTTCAGGTGAAAGTTTGAGACGTTTGTTTACCCGGAAGAATTTTGCGAAAGTTGGAGGCTTTTATAAGAGATCTGGATAAAAATATCATCCTTTTCATTCCGGTTGACAAAGTATAGGCACTTTTGCAGCAGGTTCAACCCATTTGGTAGGCCTGCGAGTCTTGTACAGTTCCTAGCCACAGCATCAAAAATGAACTGCCAATGCAATACAAGTGTCAAAGCATGTTGAAAGTAGGAAGTTTTGTCAGCACAAAATAAGAAAAATGTTAAAGTCCACTAAAAATAAATACAAACAAGATTTATAAATAATGATCAACATTTTAATTGCTTATAACACGGTTTTGCATGTTTCAAAAAGTAAACAATTACAGACCGGCGGGACAATATTGGCTGCCATGCTGTGAAGATTGGACCAGGAACAAAAATATGTTAAATCTCTAAATACACATTAGGATGCTTTATATCTCAAATGGATTCTGAGACATCTGGATAGGTGACGATAAAAATACACCTAATTAGCACGCTTCATACTCATATGTATAAGAATGTATGAGTCAAAAAATATCTATCAGAGTGTTTAGGCTTCCATATTGATACCAGTTTTAAATGCACTAACGCCAATAACACCTATATACATGGGATGAAAAGTGCAATAGTTATCTTATGGTCAACTAATGAACTGTAATGAAATTTTAGGTAAATAAATTATAAATATGTCAAATTACCAAATTCATTGCAGATGAATGCCAAGTTGCCAGCAAGTTTGGCCTTGGTTGTTTCAAAAAGGGGTGTACATGTAAGCATTATATAAACTACAGTGTTGTGAAAGTGGCACCATGAACAAAAATGTCAAAATTATGAACGTCTAGGCTTCTGAAATGGTGCCAGTTTCACATTTATGAACTAATTTCAACATGGTACCTATGTACATGGAGGTAACAATACTATAGTCAACGAATTAACTAGATTGGTTAAGAAATACAAAACGATAACTTATTTAAAATGGAAGGAAGCATAAATAAACAGAGTGAAAACAAAATTCACACTATCATTACTAAACTAGGCAACATTACTTGCATGGATCAGAACATTACTAAACTAGGCAACATTACTTGCATGGATCAGAACAACATGGCCTATCAGAAATGTGACTCGTACATCAAACATGAAAGGTCAATAAAATTCCAGTGAAAGTGAATTCGTTTGCTTACAGGTGGAGGGCAGCAACAAACTGACTTTCCAAACGAAATTACTCAAAAATAAAAGTTTATTATACTCATATGTCAGTTGATACGCTAATCATGGGACTGTTTACTGATGATATTAGCATAATGCTACTTAGATTGGTAATGTACTTTCTTTTGCAAAGAGTAAATTAAATCACACAAAGATGCTACTGGTGAAAACATCACAATGGCATCGATTTTTACATCTAATGGAACCTGGCCGGGACAAGAAAACATAATTACCCTAGTAATATCCCGGGGAGACTCCTTTATGAAGGCCTCCACCACCCTGAGCCTATTAGACTCCAGGGAATGCATCACATTAGGCGCCATCCAGGACATCATGGCCTCTCTCAGAAGAAGCTTTGACCTCTGGGTTCTGCAAGACTCGATCATGAAAACCACTTCATCGGACCTGAAAAGGTATGTTCAAGCTTCATTAAATCTTGCCTGCGAAAGAAAAAGAAGAAGAAGCAAACAAATATCATGAAATTTGACGATTGATGCACATACCTCTGGGTACAAATCCTCCAGAAACTCTTCTTGTCCTGTGTAACATCAGCTGACCCATTCCCTAAGTTCCTGGTTGCAATGCTGAAGGACAAGGCGGAACAGCCGGTGCCCGTGCCTGCTCTCCAGGAGCTTGCAGGCGTACGAGACGATCGACTCGTTGGGCTCTTGGGACAGCGCTGAGAGCACTGCTTGCTCTTGCCTGGAAGGGCGCAGCTGGGCGTCCATACGGCGGTTCACAAAGGGCGGCGCGCCGCCATGCATGAGCGGCGGCGGAGGCGCCATGTGCGCGTGGCCCGCCGCCAGAGCACTCGTTCCGGGGCCTAACAACGAGGCCGCGGTGGATGTGGTCTTCGTAGGGCTGCACTCCGAGGCGAGGCATCCCCGCCGGACCGATCCCCCGCGATGTGCCCGCCGGCAGCAGGGGCGGCGGCGGCGGCGCGTACGCGTACGGGTCCACGACGCGGTGCCCCGGAGCCGCCGGAACGAAGGGGTCCACCGCCGCCGTATCCTCACCCCATAATCGCATCGCCAACGCCGCGCCCTCCTTCCAGAATGGGCGCATGGACGCGGCGGCCTCCTCCTCAGAACGGAACCGCGCCACCGCCGCGGCGGCGCTCTCCGCCTCGCCGACGCCCAGCCCAAGGCTGGCCATCATACCAACAAGCTGTTCGTGCTGCGCGTCCTCCTCTTCTTGAACACCGCCCTGCTCCCCATGCTCCGGCTCCACCTCCTGACCCGGCGGCGCCATCCCAGCCCAAGAACCAGCGCGCCTGGGCAAGCAAAAAGTCCCAGAAAAGCTCGCGCTTTAGAGGGCGAAGCAGGGCTGGAGAAGGAATGGCGCGTCCTAGGATCGGAGGCGAAGGTTTCGGGATTGGATTGGGGATTTCTTGCCTTTTTAAACGAGTTCTTCCCCTGATCTTCCTTGCGGAGGAAGGGAAGGGGAGGAGAGAGAGGAGCCGTCCAGGCGAGGGAGGAAGCGAGGGGTTTAGTTGCTCTGTTTATTGGGTTTTAATCGGGATCGCGTCCCGCGCGAGGTGGACTCTGCCGAGACTGCGTGCCTACTCGACGGGGTGGTTCTAGCTGTAAGATCGATGACATGTGGGGTCTGAAAGTTGAGAGGTCGGCACACAGTGAGAAGTAGGGAGTTGGGTGGAAGAGGTGCGGGTGCGGCTAATGCGTTCCGTTGTAGTACTCCTGGATTTTGCTTCGCTGGTCCTTTTTTGGGTTTGGTTAATCTGCAAGGTTGATTCGGGCCCGCAGGGTTCAGCGTCCTGCCCTTTGTTGAACCCCTGCTGTGCTCATGCCAGCATCTTTTGAAGAGAGAGCGTATCCGTTGTTGGAGGGCAGTGCTGAAATCTGCAGAGATTTGGAAGAAGAAGCATTGTTTTTTTTAGCAATTTTTCAGTTAATGAAAAGGTATCCGTTTATTGTTTTTTATCGCCTTTGGTTTTGCATGTGACGAAATTACGACCTTAGGGCATGTTTGGTGTGACGCGTTTGGTTGTCCAACCAACGTTTTTGTCGTCTGGCTGCCAGCTATCGACGCGCTCATACCAAAGAGGAAGGGCGGCAACGGATACCTTCACCGATTATTTGGCAAGGAGGAAAGACTGCAGCAGATTTTTTTCACTAAATATCTGGCAAGACAGCTGTTGACGGCATCAATTGTTGCAACCCATTTCCCAGTCATTTATTTTGGAACATAACTGGTAGGTAGTGGAACGCACCCTTGAGAGATTTTTGCGGCGTCTTTTCATTTTCATTCACGGAACGCTAAACACAAGCAAATGATCACATTAGTGTATGCGTCAAAGTAGAACGCACCCTTGACTGTGTCTTTCCACTTTCATTCACGGAACACTAACACACAAGCAAATGATCACATCAGCGTGTACACACCTTATATCGATTTTGACTAACTGCCGCAGACGTTTTGTTGCCAACAAGCATGGTATCTTCCTCTGACTCTAAGAAAAAAAGTGAACTCCAGAAAAGCTTCATCTTGGGCTGTTCTGGCCCCTCTCCTCCTCCTTGTGTATAAAAGTAGAGTAGATCTAGTGCTTTCTTTTGTTTCTTAGATCTTCCTTTGTTCGGTTTGCCATTCTTCACTGTTCTCTCAAGATGTCGAGCTGTTCTTCTCCGGAGCCAGCCAGGATCTCTCTCATGGTGTTCTCTAGTGGAGGTAGGTGTGATGCCTTTTGTCTTTTCCGTTGGATTCCTTCCTAACGGGTGTATCCCTTTCTTTTCTTTTTGTTTGTCGTTCTGGAGCCGACTTCTTGAAGGCGCAGTGGTTGTTGGGGTGCTGTTGATGCTAAGCTCAGTTCTGGAAGTCTTGGAATGATCGTCCTCTTTTGATCTCAGATTTGTCCAGGATATCTCCAATCAATCAAGTCGGTGAAGCTCCCTCAAGATTTACGGCTTGATCCTCTGCAACCTCGGCTGTTGTTGTTTCCGTTGAGGCGACGACCAGGTGGACCGTCGGCTGGTCAATCGACAAGCACCTTGAGGCCTTTGCTCCATCTACGTTGCGATGGTTTGCCATCTTCTTGCTGCACTCACCGCCTTGTCCTAGCGTGGATGAGGGCGTTATCGTTATGTGCTTCTGTGTTGCTTCTCCTGGTGTGAGGAGTTCTCCCAATGGTGCTAGCTTCGTCTTCGCCGTCGGTGCAGAAGTCCACATGAGGACCAGTTAATTTTGTTTTACTTTTGTGTCCTCTTTTGTTTGCGCAAAGACCTTAAATGATATTCATTACCTTTGTAAGGGTTTTTTTCCGCAATATGTATCGGTGCTTCCAGATAATGAAGTAATATCTAGCCCCATGCGTATTTTCTTTTAAAAAAAGATCGAAGGTGACTTTTTTTTCCAAAGTTTGTAGGTTTAAAAAACAAGATTTGAGAATTTGGGTGGTGAACACTCCCTGTTTCAATCTAATTGACATTTAGCTCTTGACACGAAGATTAAAGTGACTTGGTAAAAATAGTGCACAGTAAACGTAAACGGCGCGGAGAGAGAGAGGTGCATTTAAAAGAGATAAAAATGCATTTAGAAGTTAAAAGGTCAATTATTTAAAAAAAACTAAAAGAAGCTAAATGACAAATAAACTAGGACAAAAGAGTATATTAAACACAAATGTACCCTGTAAAGTGTAAACATCCACGCCACCGAGAACTGTTGGCTCAGAAATTGCACTAGCGGTTACTTTTCCTCATTCTAGCATTTGGGCAGGTTTTCTAGGCAGACAAGGCGACGCCAAGAAGAGACCCCGTTCTGCAACCAACCACGATTCAAAGGCCAGTTTATAACGGTTTCAGATAAAACTAATGCATAATTTAAGCGACCTTCCGTGGAAAAAAGAACAGGTTCCTCTGAAAGTCAGATCGACACTTGTCACCGACATGTGGACCATCTGCTGCAACAGCCCACTTGTCACCGACACTTGTCGATATGGCTTCACATCAGGCGAGCCCCGTCCCAAAAAAAGCCCCCCAAGTTGCAAATGCGCCCAGTATCTGGGCAACAAGCTGGCGTGTTTAGTGTTTACGTCCCAGATGTATTTTGAAAACTCCAGATATGAGGACCCCAGAAAGAACCATACTGCACACACCAAGTTCCTGTCCAGAAAAAAAGTTATATGATTATACGCTTATATAACCCGAAGAGTCGCTATTCACCGCACCATATATCCATGTCCGCTGAAGCAAGTATAATGGAGACCTATAACCATTTCTTCACAGCAACGGAGGTAAAAGCCAAAAAGAAAACACAGTTCAATCACAGATTTCATTTCACCCCAAGAGAGCAGAACGAGAACCACCTGGTCCTCAGTTGGTGCTAGCACCAAAAACCCTGATCCGCTCTTCGACTTTGGCACTGCAGCAGGGGCAGCGCGCCACACCCTTATCCTCATGAAGCTTGTTGCAGCCAACACACAGGACCTGGTGGGCACACTGGAGCAAGATCACGCATGCCTCCTCCTCCTTGCAGACAACACACTCCCTGCGATTGCTTGGCTTCTGGGTGGGTTGCGGATGCCGGTTGGATGCACTGTTTGGCCTCTGGATGGGATGTTTTGGCGCCTTTGTAGTGCTTTGGTTGGTTGACAGAGAAGTTGGTTCACTTGCGCCTGTTGACTTCTGCAGACGGTTTAATTCATCTTGGAGCCTATGCAGGTCATCTCTGTAGCACTGGGATTCCACTTCTTTCTTCCGACGAAGTTCTTCAAGTCTGCGATCAGCATTCACTTTGGCAGCTTCCCTCTTCCTACGCTCTTCTTCCAAAAGTGCAATGTTTTCTTCTTTGGCCTTTGTGTCTTCCCGTATTTTTCTCTGAAATCCAAACACACAATACAAATTAATTTGCATTGCACAGTTCTAGCTAAATGGGATGTAGGCAGTATGACATTGGTAGAACAATGAGCTACTCTCTATAACTTATAGTTGATCCACAAAAAGATGACTCATATAAAATATTATGAAACTTAAAAACCTTCAAGGGCTACCACAAGCAGTCGGGCTTGTCATTTTCATCTAAATACATTGTAGCTTCTACCCGCAATTTGCAGCATTCAATGCTAGCATTACAATTGTTGACAGTAAAATGATCCAAGCAGCTAACAGATACGTGTCTTGATATCGTAAAACACTAGAGTATCCAGGAAAAAGATAATTACTGGAAAAGTTAAACGCTTCAAGTATCCATCTATCACGAAGTTAAACGCTTCAAGTATCCAGGAAAAAGATAATTACCGGAGATGCAAGAAGCAATATGCATGGACTTGATAATAGAAATAACTGATAGGATAAAAGAAGAAAAGTATATTATGACTATATCTTGAATAACACACCAATGAAGAGGCACGTGATACCTCTGTTCATGAGTCAACTAAGGTAAAAGTGCGAAAAATCTAGACAGCTAATTGTGATTTCCAATGGAGCATTCTCAAGATAGTTTGAATAATCAACTCAATTAACTTCCCAGTATTAAAATAATGGTAACAACGAGAGTACAGGATGGTTTAAAATACTTACCAGAAACTGTCAGAAGAAAACGAAAATAAAAATAGAGGTGCAAACTATAGTCTATTAACCAGAAAGTTAGGCAAACCATTGGATTGAAATGTCAATAGCTACTCTAATGGCAGGATAGTATCTGGCAGCATCAATTCAAATAAAAGGCACTAACTACAGACTGGTTGCGACTAAAAAGAAGTAGCATCACAATCAATAACGAAACAACAACATATGGTGTGATCCCTTCAGCTAGGTTTGGCCACAACAAACTAAAAACTGAAATTTTAGAAGAGCAACAATCTAGTGATTGACAAATAAAGCCCAAAATAACCATGAATTAACAATGATTGAACCAAATTTATCTTGTACTAACACTGACTAAGCCAAATTTTGAATTAGAATGATCTCAATGCACAAAAAGAAAAACATACAAATCATGGGCAGAATTCTAACACATTACAACACTAATTTCAAGTGCTCTGTCATGGATTGAGTTCATCGAAAGGTAACATGAAGTGTGTTACAGTTTCCATCTACAAAAGGTCATGCACGGCCATGTACAGATGTGAATCTAAGTTAACATATTTAGGGGGTGTTCGTTTCAGGGGCTAAAATTTTAGCCCCTGTCACATCAAAGAGAATCTTGCCATTTAGGAGTATTAAATAAAGTCTAATTACAAAACTTTTTTACAGATGAGGGCTAATTTCCGAGACAAATCTAACGAGCCTAATTAAGCTATGTTTCGCTATAGTGATGCTACAGTAACCATCTTTTAATTACGGCTTAATTACCCTCATTAGATTCGTCTCGCGAATTAGCATAGGGTTCTGCAATTAGTTTTGTAATTAGACTTTAATTAGTACTCCTAAATGACAAGATTCTAAATGGCTAAAATTTTGGCCAAAGAAACGAACAGCCTCTT
>LAPY01000049.1:34195-50469 GCA_000970635.1 Eragrostis tef
TTGATCTCGGTCGCCAAGACCGAGTCGATCCACTCCTGCGACATAATTCCCCCTGCGGCTTCGTCTCTGACTCCGTCGGTGCCATCGCATCAACTGCGGTGTTCTCTGCGTCGGAGAGACCATCCTCAAGCGCCGCTGCCTTTCTCTTGGAATTGGGACATGCCCTCAACGCGCCGCTCTCCATGCCAGCCATTGACGATGCTCAAGTCAGATCTATTCGCAGGAGGTTCTGGTTGTGAATTGATGGAGAAGCAGCGGCGGCGTCGCCTCGATATTTGAAGGGGGAGAAAACGCAACAATTTCACCGGTCGGAATCGGACTCCGAGTCCAACTCCACCTCGGTCGGTCAGTCGGGCGTCACGGGCCCTGATCGAACTCGGAACTGGGCCATTAGTCTCATCGAGACGCAAGCTTCAGAAGAAGAAACATGGGCTATCACTGTCCAAATTCAGCCCACCTCAATTTCAGACCAACTAGTTGGGCCAGCTCGTTTCATTTCCCCTCGCGGTCCATCTGTCGACTGTTGTGACTCGGCCCAACCACTTCCTCCTCCAGCCAGATTTGGCTGTAGTTGTTGCCGGAGCTGTCTCAGGCGCCCGCACCGCCCTGACGATGCCGGCGCCGCCTTGACGGCCGCGTGCCTCATCGCCTCTCCCCTCACCTGGCCGCCATCTTCTCTCACTCCCTCTCCCCCAACCCCACTGCCTACTATTGGCGATGCTCCCTACCGGAAAATGTGGGTGGCCGGGTGCGCGCCATCTGCCGCCGGCGCCCGCGCTTCGCTGCCCCGTGGCGGCGCCATCATCCCCTAGTATTCGGAGCTACACATGACGGTGACCACTCTCTTGCATTATTATTCTTCCATAGACCGGCAAAATGGCAGAAACGCCGAAAGTCTTAAATCTGACTTTTATTCGTCAAGCCGCCGCCGAGTCGGAGTTCCTGCGCATTTGATTCTGCGCATTACATATAATTGCAAGTATCGCTCTAGATTGATGTGGCATTGGCACGATCGCTCATGAATCCTTGGTATAGTACAGAGGTTTGCCCCGATAGACCGGTCGCGATGCTGAATAATCAACTGGTGGTTGTGCTAGGTCGCAGTTTTGTCCAATGTTTTGCTGACTGGCGGGTGTCAGCATCAGCTACTGCGCCGCAAGACTTGGAAATATTCAGTCATCGAAACGCCCACCTCTGTGGAATCATCAATTCAAATCAACCACTTCATCCTTGGGTGTGCTCCTGAAGTCTGAGCTCAGCAAGCGACAGCTGATGGACCCATATTTGGTCTGAAATTTCCTTAGTTAAGTTGGACAATTCTTCCTATTCGTGATTGGTTGAAAACTTATAAGAATCGCATTTGAGTTGAAAAGGCGGAAAAAAAATATGAGCATTTGACCCATATTCTTATCCATGGGGTGGAACTATCCAAGGAAACAGACTTAATCGTCTCTGTGTTATCTCCTTGCTGAGTTCTCCACATTCATATGCCAATTTGCCATGGGAGGCCTATTGGGCATGTCTTACCTCCCCATCTTCTTGATTCTGTTCATGGTTTGCTCATGTCGTTCTGATGACAGGCTAACCCCTGCAAAGCCACTCTTGCCCGGGGAGGTGCTAATCTCAGACGGTGGTGTCTTTGCTCTTGGCTTCTTCTCCCTGAAAAACTCAACTCCGAACTCATATCTTGGAGTATGGTACAACAACATCCCTGAGCGAACATATGTATGGATCGCCAACCGTGACAATCCAATCACCACCAATTTGCCTGGGAAGCTAGTTTTTACCAACAGTTCTGACCTTGTCTTGTTAGATTCCACAGGCCACACCCTTTGGACGACGACAAACAACATCACCACCAGAGGTGGTGGGGCTGCTGCCGTCCTGCTTAACTCTGGGAACTTGGTTGTCCGATTTTCAGATGGCACTGACATATGGGAGAGCTTCCATGACCCCACTGACACCATCGTTCCCAATGTAAGTTTCTCGTTGAGCTCGACCAATACTGCCAAGCACCTTGTTGCCTGGAAGGGGCCTAATGACCCATCCAGCAGCAACTTCTCCATGGGCGGTGACTTGGAGCTCCAGATTGTCGTTTGGAATGGGACAAAGCCATACTGGCGGAGAGCTGCGTGGGGTGGTAATCTGATATTTGGCACGTTCCAGAGCAACACCAATTTTGTGATGTACCAATCAATTGTAGACACAGGGAATGGATACTATATCAAATTGACTGTCTCTGATGGCTCACCAATTGTGCGCTTAACGCTGGACTACACAGGCAGGGTTAGTTTCAGACGATGGGATAGAAACACGTCTTCATGGACGGTCTTCAACCAATTTCCTAGTCCATCTTGTGACCAGTATGCCTTTTGTGGTCCGTTTGCCTACTGTGATGACACTGAGTCGGTACCAACATGCAAGTGCCTCGACGGATTTGTGCCTGATGGTCTTAACCTTTCCCGAGGATGTCAGAGACAGGAGGAGCTGAAATGTGGTGATGCAGATAATTTCTTAACCTTGCCTCAGATGAAGACTCCCGACAACTTCTTGTATATTCGGAACAAAAGCTTCGACCAATGCACAGCATACTGCAGCCGCAACTGCTCTTGTACAGCGTATGCTTATGCTAACCTAAACAATGTTGATGTGACAATGGACCGGTCAAGATGTTTGGTTTGGATGGGGGTGCTTATCGATACGGAGAAGTTTAATAATGGTTTTGGTGAGAACCTGTATCTCAGGCATCCTAGCTCATCGGGTATTGATCTTTCCTAGCTCACAGTTCGTTAATGTCATTGATGGAATGCCAATTCATATGCGGTTTGCAAAATATGCTAGCACAACTACAGTAGCACTTGCCTTTGATTCATACTATTCTCTCTTGCCAAGTTGTGCAAATTGCCGTCTTCGAATAGACCGCAGCTACCACAGTTTTTGCTTTTGTTATTTGCATATATGATCAGGGTTGTTGTAGCCCTATTTAGTGTTGTTAGTTGAGTTATGCTCATCTTCGGTGGAAAAGCTGCCCTGTTCTGCAATTCTACCTTTCTACTTATTTAGGACCATGTCATCTGGTGCACAATTTATCGGATGTTGACGATGTTACCAGTTTATCCAGTAAAGGCGCGCATGATCATGTTCCTATATGCGGTATTGTTTGTTATGTGCAGAAGCACAAGATCTTCAAGTAATTTAAATGGGCATAAAACAATTACAATACGTTCAGAATTGCAATAATGTTAGATGTGGTAGAGTGAAATATATATCTTGGTGAGTTCACTTCTGAGAAATGTTGTGATATATTATGATATTCTCTTTGTGGACTATCTTTGTGCAGTTGGCAAGAAGAAGGGGACTCTACTGAAGATTGTATTCCCAACTATGGCTAGCTTGCTTCTTCTACTCGCATGCATATGGATTTTATGCAAGTCAAAAGGTAGGATAATACTGTACTTTCAGATTGCAATGTTGATTTGTTACTCATAGAAAAATACTAATATGAAGGTGTTTATTCCTGTTAGACAAACACCAAGGCAAGAAAACTCAGTACAATCATACACTGCAACACTTGGATGTTTCCAACAAACTTGGGAATGAAAACTTAGAATATCCATCAATTGCCTTAGAAGACATCATCATTGCAACAAACAATTTCTCTGATTATAACATGCTAGGAAAAGGTGGATTCGGAAAAGTTTACAAGGTAATTAAAACTTTGAGCATGATACTTTCAGTAGAATATTGCACTTCTGTTATATAATGAGTGGTGATATCATATAGGGGATGCTTGAAGGTGGCAAGGAAGTAGCTGTCAAAAGGCTTAGCAAAGGTTCCACGCAAGGGGTTGAAGAGTTCAGAAATGAAGTAGATCTGATTGCTAAACTGCAGCACAGAAACTTAGTAAGACTTCTTGGTTGCTGCGTTCATGAAGAGGAGAAGTTACTGATATATGAATATCTACCTAACAAAAGCTTGGATGCCTTCCTTTTTGGTATGTTGTGACTGAATTACATATTGTAAAAATATTTTTTAATTAAATGAAGCTGCGACTGACAACATCCTCCTTCACAACAATGGAAGATGCTGCAAGAAAATCTGTGCTTGATTGGCCGACCCGTTTCAAAATAATTAAAGGGGTAGCAAGAGGGATTCTTTATCTCCACCAAGATTCAATATTAAAGATAATTCATAGAGATCTCAAGGCAAGCAACATCTTGTTGGATACTGAAATGAGCCCAAAGATATCAGATTTTGGTATGGCAAGGATTTTTGGTGGAAACGACCAACAAGCAAACACCACTCGAGTTGTTGGAACATAGTAAGTAATCCATGCCGCTACCAGCAAACATGTCAAATATATGTAATGTAACTAACTTAACCCACATGTTTCATTGCTTTCTGAAATGATTCAAACAGTGGCTACATGTCTCCTGAATATGCAATGGAAGGTTCCTTTTCTGTCAAGTCTGACACCTATAGCTTTGGTGTCCTACTGCTGGAGATTGTAAGCGGCTTAAAGATAAGCTCGCCCCATCTTATAATGGACTTTCCAAACCTTATTGCTTTTGTAAGTATAACATAAAGCTTGACCTTTGAGCAATCACAAAATTCCATGCAGTGGCCTGATCAGAACTTAATTTCATCGGTTCAGGCATGGAGCTTATGGAAAGATGGAAAGGCAAGGGAATTGGTGGACTTATCAGTTGTGGAGAGTTGTTCCCTTCATGAAGTTATGCGGTGTATTCATTTGGGACTCTTATGTGTTCAAGACCAACCAAATGCTAGGCCACTCATGTCATCCATTGTGTTCGTGCTGGAGAATGAAACAGCCCCACTTCCTACCCCAAAGGAGCCTGTATTTTTTACAACTACGAACTCTGAAACTGATCAGTCAAATGAATACATGCGAAGATCTCTGAATTACATGAGTATCACAACTCTAGATGGGCGTTAAATGTTTAGTCCCACCTCCATTGCACTTAATTTGTAAACTTCTTTAATCTATGCTATTGTACAATGCTTTGGCCATCCCATGTATGTACACATTTCATTCAGTGCGCTGTTTTCTGTATGTGGTTTATATTTTTTTTTAAAAAAAAAGGCTCTTGTTCAGCAACTGTTTCCATTTGTCAAAGGGAAGAAGGCTGCCTGATCATCTGAATCACTGACTAGCAGTTGTTTTCCCTTGTCTGTAAACAAATTCGTCTGAACTGGTAAACATTGAATTCTCAGGGAAAAAAAAGTTGATGGAATTACTTGTTCCCTGGATTGGCAAGTGATAATCATCCATTTTACAGAGATATATCTTACTAGGAAGTAGAAAGTATTGTATCACTTGTGATTTTTATCTCGGATTGCAGTCGGAATATGTGTTTATTGACCCATTACATATCATTGGGTACAGAAAATTTTAGAAGGTTAGATTAGGCTTTCAGCCTAAACTTGCAAAGTCAGAAAGGGAGTTCTCTCCATGATCTTCTCATTTTCAAGAAGTTAAAGTGTATTCCAAATGAACTTACCTTTCAACATTAGTCTGCGGATTGCACTTTCTAGCGTTCCATTCAGAGAGTATGTCTTCCGTTTGTAAGAACAGCACAATTGCACAACTATGCTTTTGTCGTACTTTCAACAGCGTGTGCGTAGCTGCTAAGATCGCTGCTTTGACTTGCAGGTTTAGAGCTTATCTTCCCCCTGTTTTTCAGGCTTCAGTTGGGCTAGTCGGCTGCTATGCAAACGTTGAGAAGAGATCGACACTGAAGAGGAGAGACGTCCGCTCCGGCACTTAACAGGAAGAAGGAAAGGAGTCGTGTTTGGGTTGGCTCGCCCACCATGGTACCACCCAGTGCACTTGCTACTTGGACCCAAAAGACTCCTGGATATGCAAACACTGAGATGTTTATGTGTTATGATTTTGCTTCTAAAGTGTCTCATGTTATCAGCAATTCTTTTTTCAAAAGATATGGTCTCCAAGTAGTTTTCCTTTTCAACAAACATGTTTTCTTGGAGTCCATCTCGTCAATGAAGAAGTAAGAGAAAGGCGCTGAATTGTGGTTCAGTTTCCTGCAAGTCTTTATGGTGTTGAACTGCTCACGCATGCTTGCCTGCTTGCATTACGAGCTCGTCATATTTGTTTACCGATCCACCAATGTAGCATGTTAATAGTTTCCAAGTTCTCATGCAAGCGAAATGACAGTACAACAATAATCTTCCTCTTATGTTTCATACGAATCCACGGTACAGATTGCTACTAAAATAGCCTCTTTGACTTATTGGCTCAATACGTATCTCTGTCTGGTATTGCAGCCTTAGCTCAGCTGACAGCTGCCAGATATTTGAATGTTGGACGCAGCATCGAGAAATCAGAATCATATTACTCATCGTTACCAAATCTTAGCTGCATATAGCAACATTCAAGAATCCATGAGCCAATGGTAGTTGCCTTTCCATTTGGCAGTGCTCCACTTTGATCAGAAAGTATTTCACGTAATAACTTCGTATAGCTGTTCTTGCATACTTGCTAGTATTTGGTTTACCACTACACTAACTTCGAGTGGATATTGTTGCACAAGTGAATCGAAGCACAATTATTGGTCTAGATACCCTGAAGCAATTTTTTTCATTTAATTATTTTTGTAGTGCATCAGTATTGAGCTTTTGATAAATATAGTCTGTGTTTTTTTCAACACGCATGCTGTCCAAGTCTCTCAAATATAGACTCAGAGTAAGATCTTAAAGTGTACTATACTTAGGTTGGGTGCTATACCGAAGCTTCAGCAGACATATAGTCTACTTATGCACACTAACACAAGGGGTGCCAGGCAAAGTCTGCAGTACTCCGTTACTCAGGCTACAAGGACCATGACGACATGAGCTGCTATTTTTACGCTAGAGAGTAGAATTGAACTTTTAGTCGTAATGTGGTAGCATGTTGCTAAGCTTTGCTATCAGTGTGCAAACTCATATAAAATTTGTATGTTACAGAAGGCAGTTTATGGGTATGTATACAGGTTGATGCAATTTGTTTCACAGATATATCAAACCAGGGCTTGCTTTCCTTCATATCTTGTGATAACAGATATTTTGTGCTTCTTTTGATGATTTTGGCATGCCCAAAGGAACAACTCCTATAGCTGGGTATCATTTTTTTTTATAAAAAAAACTTATTCTCACTTGTTGCATATAAATTACTAGTAGAGTCTATATGTTGCTCCTTTTCCAAAAAATAGTTCTAGCGCACCAAATCAAGAATGCATTGTTGCATTATAAGACTCTTCGATCAATTAATATGCATCTGTGTACGTCTCCACATGATTAAAAAAATTTGGCAGCAGAATATGCCTACGCAAAAGTTCCGCATGAGCCTGTCCGCTACCGAGATGGAATAATTTAACCTCAAAGAATCTAACACTATTATTCAACAAAAATACACCTCCACAAATTCTTGAAGACTCTACTTAGTACCTAAACATGTGGTTTATATTATTACGAGAAGCTAGCCAAAAGCAAGTCCTGCTGATCATCAAAGATAGATGCCACTTTTATTTGGTAGTACACAATCAATAGAAACCTGCTACACACTTTGATCGTCCATCACTAGTTTAAAACTAGAAGCATTATACATCTTTTAACAAATCCTTTCACAACTACTCAATGATGCAACCTAACAACCAATCATGATTAGAACCGGATGACGATCAGTACAGGATTACGTCCTCTCAATTAGCTGATTCCTTATTCTCTGATGAACCTGGAGAATGAATCCAAGTCTTCAAGCACTCATTCCAAAGGTTCATCTAGCTAGCTCAGTGCTATCCTTTTTGTCACTGCCGCCACAGCTGCTGCTTAGTACTACTATTGCTACGAATTATGATCATACACTACTAAATAAGATCAACGAAACATCGTTAGGTCGATCTGCGGTAGCTAGCTATTTGTTCTTCGACGCTTCTGATCGGAGTTTGTTTATCTCCATCCTTGGTCTACCTGAAGTTGGCGCCAAATGGAGTCCAGAAGTCCACTGGCACCTCGCTGGCCACGGCGAATGTGCTCGATATCGGGACCAGGCACAGACCCCGGCCCTTCAGTGATATCTCGCCATGACTGTCCTTGGACTTGTCAGGACTTGAGCTCTGAAATAAATAAAAAAACAAGCACACACGCATGCAAAGCGATCAGCACTCGGACAGAGATGGACGATGCAAATAATGTATGTACCATGATCCATCACGGCAAAAAGGAGAGCAAGCGAGCATCATGCGGACTGTACCTTCAAGTGGGGCACTTGATGGCCGTTCTTCAAGTATGGAGCACTAAGCGCCTACAGAAACAAGACACAAAACGCAATGTGCATGCAGCTCTGATCAGTCCTCTTCTGATGATTCATGTCAAGAAAACGTGCGATCTGGTGCTTCAGATGTGCTATCATTAAAGGTGGGGAATATCATGGTACTTGCACACTTACACTAACTTGGTCGTGGAGGAACTTGATGTACTCGATGGTCTCGTGCAGCACCGATGCCGTATCCGTCTGCACGCGCATCAAGAAATAAGATTGAGTTTGTGTTTTATGTGTTATGATTTTGCTTCTAAAGTGTCTCATGTTATCAGCAATTCTTTTTTCAAAAGATATGGTCTCCAAGTAGTTTTCCTTTTCAACAAACATGTTTTCTTGGAGTCCATCTCGTCAATGAAGAACTAAGAGAAGGCGCTGAATTGTGGTTCAGTTTCCTGCGAGTCTTGATGGTGTTGAACTGCTCACGCATGCCTGCCTGCTTGCATTACGAGCTCGTCATATTTGTTTACCGATCCACCAATGTAGCATGTTAATAGTTTCCAAGTTCTCATGCAAGCGAAATGACAGTACAACAATAATCTTCCTCTTATGTTTCATACGAATCCACGGTACAGATTGCTACTAAAATAGCCTCTTTGACTTATTGGCTCAATACGTATCTCTGTCTGGTATTGCAGCCTTAGCTCAGCTGACAGCTGCCAGATATTTGAATGTTGGACGCAGCATCGAGAAATCAGAATCATATTACTCATCGTTACCAAATCTTAGCTGCATATAGCAACATTCAAGAATCCATGAGCCAATGGTAGTTGCCTTTCCATTTGGCAGTGCTCCACTTTGATCAGAAAGTATTTCATCAAAAGTTGGTCTCAAATAAATTCTCAAAGACGTGTCTTCTAGATGTTGAACTGTTCTTGCATACTTGCTAGTATTTGGTTTACCACTACACTAACTTCGAGTGGATATTGTTGCACAAGTGAATCGAAGCACAATTATTGGTCTAGATACCCTGAAGCAATTTTTTTCATTTAATTATTTTTGTAGTGCATCAGTATTGAGCTTTTGATAAATATAGTCTGTGTTTTTTTCAACACGCATGCTGTCCAAGTCTCTCAAATATAGACTCAGAGTAAGATCTTAAAGTGTACTATACTTAGGTTGGGTGCTATACCGAAGCTTCAGCAGACATATAGTCTACTTATGCACACTAACACAAGGGGTGCCAGGCAAAGTCTGCCGTACTCCGTTACTCAGGCTACAAGGACCATGACGACATGAGCTGCTATTTTTACGCTAGAGAGTAGAATTGAACTTTTAGTCGTAATGTGGTAGCATGTTGCTAAGCTTTGCTATCAGTGTGCAAACTCATATAAAATTTGTATGTTACAGAAGGCAGTTTATGGGTATGTATACAGGTTGATGCAATTTGTTTCACAGATATATCAAACCAGGGCTTGCTTTCCTTCATATCTTGTGATAACAGATATTTTGTGCTTCTTTTGATGATTTTGGCATGCCCAAAGGAACAACTCCTATAGCTGGGTATCATTTTTTTTTATAAAAAAAACTTATTCTCACTTGTTGCATATAAATTACTAGTAGAGTCTATATGTTGCTCCTTTTCCAAAAAATAGTTCTAGCGCACCAAATCAAGAATGCATTGTTGCATTATAAGACTCTTCGATCAATTAATATGCATCTGTGTACGTCTCCACATGATTAAAAAAATTTGGCAGCAGAATATGCCTACGCAAAAGTTCCGCATGAGCCTGTCCGCTACCGAGATGGAATAATTTAACCTCAAAGAATCTAACATTATTATTCAACCAAAAGACACATCTGCACAAATTCTTGACTCTACTTAATACCGAAACATGTGGTTTATATTATAATGAGAAGCTAACCAAAGGCAAGTCCTGCTGATCATCAAAGATAGATGCCACTTTTATTTGGTAGTACACAATCAATAGAAACCTGCTACACACTTTGATCGTCCATCACTAGTTTAAAACTAGAAGCATTATACATCTTTTAACAAATCCTTTCACAACTACTCAATGATGCAACCTAACAACCAATCATGATTAGAACCGGATGACGATCAGTACAGGATTACGTCCTCTCAATTAGCTGATTCCTTATTCTCTGATGAACCTGGAGAATGAATCCAAGTCTTCAAGCACTCATTCCAAAGGTTCATCTAGCTAGCTCAGTGCTATCCTTTTTGTCACTGCCGCCACAGCTGCTGCTTAGTACTACTATTGCTACGAATTATGATCATACACTACTAAATAAGATCAACGAAACATCGTTAGGTCGATCTGCGGTAGCTAGCTATTTGTTCTTCGACGCTTCTGATCGGAGTTTGTTTATCTCCATCCTTGGTCTACCTGAAGTTGGCGCCAAATGGAGTCCAGAAGTCCACTGGCACCTCGCTGGCCACCGCGAATGTGCTCGATATCGGGACCAGGCAAAGACCCCGGCCCTTCAGTGATATCTCGCCATGACTGTCCTTGGACTTGTCAGGACTTGAGCTCTGAAATAAATAAAAAAACAAGCACACACGCATGCAAAGCGATCAGCACTCGGACAGAGATGGACGATGCAAATAATGTATGTACCATGATCCATCACGGCAAAAAGGAGAGCAAGCGAGCATCATGCGGACTGTACCTTCAAGTGGGGCACTTGATGGCCGTTCTTCAAGTATGGAGCACTAAGCGCCTACAGAAACAAGACACAAAACGCAATGTGCATGCAGCTCTGATCAGTCCTCTTCTGATGATTCATGTCAAGAAAACGTGCGATCTGGTGCTTCAGATGTGCTATCATTAAAGGTGGGGAATATCATGGTACTTGCACACTTACACTAACTTGGTCGTGGAGGAACTTGATGTACTCGATGGTCTCGTGCAGCACCGATGCCGTATCCGTCTGCACGCGCATCAAGAAATAAGATTGAGTTTGTGTGTAGATCTCGAAAGGAGGGGAGAAAGGAAGAACACTTTTGCAGGGAAGATGATGATGATACATAGTTCCAAGCACTAGTCTGTTTGTAATATAGTCAGCATTAGTCATCAAAAGCCCCTGTTACCTTTCCAAAAGGAGCGACTAGTTGCTGGAGTGCAGTCACCCTGTCCCCAAGCTTCTCCTTCCTAACCTGAAATATATTGCACACATGCACAACTTTATTAAAGATCCATCTACTAGGTCTATATATCCAACATCCAATAATGAGTGGTGAAGTTCATGAAAACCAAGTTGAGTTCACCGTGGATAATTTAGGGTAAGCTAGGTTTTATATGCATGTCTACCTTGAAGGTTGGCAATGGCGACGGCGTCTCGAGTCTCGGTTTCTTGAATGCTGGCTCGCCGTTTCCCTTCTTGGTGATGATTGAGCTAGACTCTCCTACTCCTTCCATCGCACTCTACACATAACATCACCCGGAGATGATTAACAAACGTTAGTTACGTGTCACCATTAATGTTGCTGTTACCTTGCCGTGAAATATTTGCACTACAATATTAGATAGATGTACACACCTTCAATGCAAGTGTTGCTGCACGCGGAGCTGGCGATGGTTTGGCAGCACGCATGCTGCTAGCTTGGGCAGGCGCGGCCGCCGGCACCCCGAACCCAGCAGAAGGGTTCCAGAAGGCTGCGTCGTTGGTGAACTGGAGCGGCGGCGCCTGGCCCATCTGCTGGTACTGATCATAATGCTGGAACCCCGGCAAAGCCGCTGGCTTCCCCGCCGTTGGCTCCATGAGGCTTCGTAGCAGAGACGACTGGATCCCGCCGTATGGAGACGTCGGCGACAAGAGCAGCTCGGATCCGAGGCTGGTCAGGAGCTGGTGATGACCGTGGTCTTGTTCGTGGTGGCCTTGCAGAGTTAGGTTATTTGATGAAGGATTCATCAAGCTTGGCGCGTTGATGTGGCTATGCTGCTGGTCGGTTCTTGAGCTCATGTCGTGTTGGCCGTCCTGAAGAAACCCATGCAGAGTAACGCCGCTGTTGTTCCTGCTCAAACACAGACCAGATATGAGTAGAGATCTTATTAGCTCATATGATAGTACTTTTGTACATCATCGTCATGTCAAGGAGTATATGTGATTAGTGGTTAGTCTGGAGGTCTAGATGAGCAGAATCAAACGTGGTGAACTTACATGAGATGAGTCCAGTCGGTGAAGCTGGCAAGAGGCTGCTGGACGCCGGTAGCGTCGGCTACGCCGGTCGGTTCCTGGAAGGTGACCGAGCTGTTGTTCCCGGGCGACTCCGACGAGGCCGTGGTGGCGGCGCTCTTGGCCTTGCCCGCCTCGGCCGCCAGGTCGTAGCTAGCAGCCAGGGCGGACGACCACGTGCTGAACCCGGCGAGCTCCGTCGAGCACGTCGCCGCGCCTCCGTGGGGCGCGGCGCCGCCGCCGCCGTTGTACATGGCCGGAGCGGCATGCAACATCTCGGCGTGATCTCCCATGTCGATCGATCTTGCTGCTACGCCGTTTCTTGGATTGACGTTGGCGTACGTGTGAGATAGCTAGTGTGTGTGTGGTGAGTGCTTGCTTAGCTTATTGGGTTGGGCAAGCGGCAGGGAGGGGAAAGCTAAGCTAGGAGCTGAGCTGATATGAGTAGTGGAAAAGATGGGGATGTGTGGGTTGAGTATATATAAACCGTTTAGAACGAAAGGGGGCGGGGAGGAGAATTTGGGGGCTCTGACCGGAAGCCGGTTAATAACCGGGGAGGCGTTGGCGGTCTTCCGGCATTGCGTCAGGTAATTCTGGTGCAACTGATCATGATCCATCGGCAGTTCAACGACCCAAAGTGTAGCAGCAGTACCCGTACTCATAGCTCTGCCTCTTTGCATGCATCCATAAATGCATGTATAGCTTCTGTTTAGTATTTAGCCGGTACTGATGATTAATCTCTTAATTTGTTTGTCTTAGGGAATTTCAGTAAATGCATGCATAGAGTATATAGCTAGGCATGAGAGACCTGATTTTTATTTTTATTTTATTTTTTGGATTAACTTAAAATGTTTTCATGTGTGATGCCTAAATTGCGATTAGCAGGATAAAGTAATGTTATACAAAATATTTCATGTCATTCTTCCGGACATGTTACATCTTATTATACCAAATTGAAATTCTCGTCCCGCATTTTTTTTTCTCTCTAGTGCATATTCCAGTAAGGAGTCAGCGCTCTAAAGAAATTTTGTGGGTTCTTCCTTTTGCCCATTTCTATTATTGGAATGGATAGGACAAATAAGACCTCATTACTTGAAATATGCTCCCATGTTTTTCACATACTAGAATCAGGATATAGATGTGTGGACTCAGCATCGTAAATTAATGTTGCTTTTCTTTTATAATAAAATAACAACGAATAAATTCTATGTAATCTCAAAGGCATTGACCTCCAAAGGAAGTCTTGCTGATAGCGACATTAGCACATTAATTGCACCAATCTGAGGGAATGTTTGATGATTTCACCTAACGCTAAAAGGGCAGTGAACTGATGGAGTAGTACTGCTGCACCTAATTCTTGTGCACATAGAAGTCGTGTTTGTGTGCGCTACATTCTCCACGGAATGATATAATCTAATTCTAGGGGATTACCTTTCTCAGTAAGAATTGTTTTCTAATCCTGTCGTCAGCTTTATTTCACTGTTAAGCATTTCCGACCACTAGAAGATAAACCCGACATCGCTATCGTGACGAGAATTACGTGCGTGCCCCTGGGGTCTAGCTAGCTACAGATTGTATTTTATTATCGCACGCCTGTCTGTCATTGTGGCATGATGCTTAATTAGTTGCAGCTAGCTGAATCATTCAGTGTTTGAGTATTCTGGCAGAACTAATGATCCATGCGCTCACGGCTTGATTTATTCTAAGACCAAAAGAGGCGGGCATGCATGCGTATACACGTACGGCCGGACAATATTCATTCTGGCAAAAAAAAAATAATGGAGCCTTAACGGTAAATTATAGACCTCATGGACACGACAGCAATTTTTTCGCCAAACTGGCCAAAAGAAGAAGTAGGTAATTTTCTGCGGCTGGACCTCAAAATCTATAGTTACACACATCGGTTTCGTTTGGTAAAGCTGATGTGATGGAAGAACGTACTACCCTTCGACCTCAAATCGCGTTAGGCACCCCATGATTCGGCTTGGCTGTTATGATTCTCCCTTTTCTTTTTGGATTTTTCTCCGGGAACATATATTCCCTTGAGCGTCCAAGCCAACCGCGCTGTATACCTGTATTCCTCTCCTCCGCAAATACTACGTATAGGTCCAACTCGAACCAATACGACGACGCTATATATCCAGAAAACAGCGCACTGTATCATGGTCATGGTCCAAAAGCACAGTACGTGTTCGGTGTCCCTCCATTTCCAGGGATAACGTTCTGTTTTCATGCAAAATAAATTTTAGCATATATCGTAGTACTAAATATTCAGTTAACAAGAGCCGAAATACAGTCAAGTAGTTTCCTCCAAAAAAAAAATACAGGAAAGTACGGGAGTGATAACATATACATACGGATCGATGATGTACGAGCAGCGCTGTGGAGCTTTCGGCGTACGTACGAAAGGACGGCGGCCGGCCTAATAAGCCGTGCCCAGCCGCGGCGGTGGTAGCTGGCGCCGAAGACCCGTTGACCTCATGCTTACGGCAAGAACGGCGGCGAGCCGAGACGGAGAGGAAGAGATGGAGAGCACGTCAAAAGCGCGGGTCCCGGGGGGTCGCACGCGTGCCCGGAAAAAGCCAGCCGCCCACTCACAGCCCTCGCCATCCCTGGCCTGGGCGCTGGCCATCCACACACCTCACTCCGTAGTCGAACGCCGAGTCAAAAGCCGGGACAACGACAGCGCCCTTGCTTGGATCGATCGATCCGTGCTCTTGCTCCCTCCCGCTCGCTCCCCTGCCGTCTGTCTCCTCCGTTCTGTGGCCAGCCGCGAGACAAAGCGCCTAACGTCGCTGCCACGTCTCGACAAAGCTTTGACCATCTCCCGATCCGTCGTCGCCCGCCGATCCACAGATCCGGAGCGAGAGAATCATTGGGCTCCGGAGGTCAACTTTTTACTCATTTCAGTTCATGTTCCGTCCGTCTCCCGAGCTAGCTAACTACCTCAGCGCGCTGATCTGAACGTGTTTTGTTTCGTTTAACTATACTAATGCTCCGATCGATCTCTTTCCGTGACGCCTCTCAGTGATTCTCCGACAAACAATTCGCGGAATGAACCTGGGGATCACGACCTTTCGCCACGGGATTGGCTGGCCGATCGCGCCTGGTGGTGGTGTGCTAGCTAGATTAACCCGCTCACGTTGTGTTAGTCGCGTGCAAATCAAGTTCCTCTACCTCATGATCAGTCTAGTAAAAAAGTTTTATCTTTGCCTGCAGTAATTTCATCATCTTCGCCCTGCCACTAACATCCACCCACGGTCCACAGTCGACCCTGGTCATCGAGCAGAGCTAGCCACGAATTGAACGGAACGGGTTCTCTTAACACGTTGGTGCGGTCGTCGTCGTGGACGGCGAGCGGTCGACCCGCGCCGTGAAGCTGAAGGAGAATTCTCCCGTTCCATCCTGCTGTGCGAAACACGGCGGCGGCGCATGCAGGCGTGCGCGGACGCACGCACGGGGCAGGGAGCGAGAGCTCGTTACGCTCGCTCGCTAGTGCGCGCGGCACTTCACGACGAACGCGCGCGCGAGAGAGTTCCCGTGCTGGTGGAACACGTGCACGCCCGGCGCCGAATAGGCGATCGACGGCCGGGCTGACCCGGCCAATCGCGCGTCGGTTCCAAGCGCGGCCAGACGCGCTCGCGAGACGACACCACCGATCATCGCGTCGCGTCTCGTCAGAGGGACACAAAAAAGCAGAGAGCGCACGGGGCGTGTTTGACGTGCGTGCCGGAATTGTTCGTCTCGACGCGTCGAGCCATGCCGGGGCGCGACGACTTTTCGCGTGGTTCGGCAGCGG
>LAPY01000049.1:110623-134279 GCA_000970635.1 Eragrostis tef
AGAAAATGGAAACAAAAGTGGAAATATTTGGTGGAAACAAAAATGAAAACGATTTTAGACTTTACCGATCGTTTCCGACAATTTCCGTTTTAAGACGAAAATTACCGTTTATATTTTACCGTTTTCCGACAATCAAATATATATATATATATATTATTTCAAATTAAAATTGACAATAAATCAAGGTTAGTTTAATCGTAATCTTAGCATTCCCTCCCACGTGCCAAAAAAGATCGCCTTCACTAGAAAAGCCGAACGAAATCAGCGAAAAAAATCAAACTCCTTCCTGTCACGTGAAAACAGAACGGAGACATGGTTCGCAGATAGCAGTCCTGATTTTCTTTCTTATTAAACGATGATGATGACGGGCCTTACATTCTGCTGTAGCTTCGCAGATAGCAGTCCCAATTTTCTTTCTTATTAAATGATGATGTCGCTACTTATATTTAATCTATTTTAATTTGAACACCTATTTTCAAATGTCTCATGCCTTTTATGATACATTTAGCTGGTTCAAATACCAACAATATATATTCACATTTGATATTTTTATACATGGTATGGCATGGCTAATACACGACTGTGATTTGTGTTACCGACATTTAATATCGATTTTCGATCGATACCGCATATTTCTGTCGTGGTAATTTCATTTTCGATATTTCTGTAATACCGACGCCGTATTTGTTTCCGCAAGTACCGCTATCGATTTCGCTACCGAGAAAAAAAATGAAACTGAAAACAATTTAGCCTTTTTCTGACCGTTTCCCGACCGTTTTCATCCCTACCGGAGCTAGTCGATGTGAACATTAGCGTAGTTATTTGAAGTAATCGAGAACAAGATGGGACCACGACACGTAATATCTGATTACTTAATAAAAAATGCGCCTTGCAGCTGTGTCCTAGAGACTGCGCTCGCCGACGAGGTCAGGCTCACGCGCTTTAGAAAAAAAGTTGCAGTGGGTGCTGCTGCCTGATCGGTTTGTTGGATTCGCTCTCTAACTCTGACCATATACTGCTACTGCACAACCTCAAATTCTGAACAATTTCATGTAAGATGAGAAGACCACACAACAAATCTGAACCACACACGGCATACAGAGGCAGTCAAGCAGCTCGCAACAATTCATTACAAAGCTTTAGCTTTGCCCCTGAGTGCCTGACGGCGTGCCGCACGTGCTCTTCAGTTTGTGGAAAAGTGAAAGTTTGGGTGGTGCGTGCGGGGGCTCCCCATGGAGGATGCGACCAAGAGCTCGGCGTGGCGAATTGTAGCTGTACTCACTGGCGCGCGCTTCCATCTCGAGCACATGTTGGTGATCACAACAAAGGCCTGCAGTGCAAAGCAAGACATTTTTGTAAACCTGTCAGCTGTAGTGCGTGGAAGCGTCATCGTACAACCGCAATATGTGCTGGAGCACGTCCACCCGTGACCCGTCGACGCACACCAATTGACCAAAGTCTACAGGAACACGCGCCACGGTCCGGCTCCAGCGTCGGTGTCGGGCTGGGTCGCGGCGGGCACTTTGGACGACATCACATGAAGTGGCAAGAGTATTGAAGCTGATCCTACAGGTGCCTGGTTCGGATTTGAAGCTGATTTTTTTAAAAAAATCATATTTGTTGTTATGATTTTCCAAAATATTGATGTCTTAGAATAAGACTGATCAAAGTCGCCTAAATTTGATTTTTTATGTTTATATATGAAAGATATCTAGTAAGAAATTGATGTCTTAAAACTTGATATCAATTGCGCCACGGTCAACTATGTCTCAGAACTTGATAGCAAGCGTCAGCGTCAACCATGTTCATTCAAACCGTTTGACGGCGTAGTTGGCATCAAGAAACCAGCAACATAAATTCTCACATCGCCAATTCTTGCTCATCTGGTTATTCACATTCTTGATTTCATTTATGGACTAAAGTTTATGTTTGATATCTTTATTTTTTTCTAATGAAGTTTCTTTGTTTGCAGTAAGATGAAGTTTTTTGCCAGACAAAATTTGCCCATGGACATTATCTACTCTGATGATCACTACATTAGCTTCACTTCAGTGGTCTCTCTGACGGCAAAGGGTACACCTTTTGTTGGCACGCCACTGTCGCAAGCAACTCATAAGCTAGTATTGCCGGCAGCGCAATCCACCATCCATGTAGTGTTGACCGTGATGGATAGTGTATTTAACATGTACTCCTGATGACTTCAAGAAAATCGACTCGTGTTAGTTTTCTCCTATTCCTCTTTTTCTTTCTCAGAAAGCAAAATCTCACACTCACACAATTTCTTCGCAAAATAAAGGAACATTCATGGTTGAAAGAAGAAGCAATACAATTTGCTACTGCTAATGCCAGCAATGCGAACCGAAATACTACTAAGACATTGCGATACCTTAATATATTGTATGTACTATGATACCTTAATATATTGTATGTATAAGATAAAATTTATTTGATGGGGCAGCCATTTCTGGTCAAACGTGCAAAGTCCAAATTTTATATCTGGTTATATTTTGATCGATGTAAGGAGACCACATTGGAACATGTGAGTTACACTACACGATAGCAACGACTAAACGCGAGACAATACATTATGATGTTCTCGAATCAAAGATATGCCATCACATGATAATACAAATTTTATCTATACATTTTGTGAAATGTGTGTTTCACCACCTTTTATACTTCAAAGCAAGCGTGTAAATGTTGAGAATGTGAGACGTGGCGCAATAAAGACTATGTACGTTTTTCCTCAATATATCAAACCTAAACAACCAATTTACAAAAGAAAAAAAATGATGTGCATCTTTAATTTGTGATTTACTGCATCACTAAGCACATATCGATTTTGACACCAGCACTCTATAAACAAAAGATAAATTAAAAAAATCAACTAGCAAAGATTTGGTGAGTACAACTGTGTGATGATAAAAAAATCATTGACATGAGACATGCACACGAATCAGGCAATCAGTCAATCATATCAGACAAGCCATGCAGGAGTGGACCAACAACTTAGAAAGAGAAATACAAAGATCGTCGATATGCTAATTTTCTACTCCTGCTTTTGTTTTCATGATGTCGTTTGCGAACCATCCGCAGCCAATTTGTTTCCTGATAGTACTCGGGGTTACGACTACGATTAGTATTCTGGACTTTAATTTGAGCACACGGCAGTTTATAAATTTCCTCGCGGCGGCGTCAGGATTGGTCGCGATCACAAGTGATGGCCGCCGCCGACAGACCGCTTTTGGTTGTGCACGACCCCAAGGAGGGTCACCTCGTCTACGATCTTCTCCTCCTCCTCGACGCCGAAGAGAGCGACGAGGCCCTGGTCTGTCTCCCGCGCCCCGTCGCGCACTTCCCCTTCCCTCTGGACACCAGCGCCGCCTTCGCCGTCGCCGGCGGCAGCGTCCTGGGCGTCAGGTACGACTTCTGGAGCGACACGCTCTTCCACGACAGCGTGATGCAGTTCGGCGGCTACGACTTGTACGAGAAGAGCCCTTTCTCGCGGCGGGACGCTGAGGGCCGCGTCGTCCGCTGCTCGCCCAAGACGCGCATCATCGACGGGTGGCGCGGGTTCGGCAACTACAAGGACATGCCCGCCCTGCTCCCCATGGAAGACGGCACCGTGGTCCTCAGGATGGACACCGTCCTCTTCCACGGCATCTACGTCTTCGAGCGCTTCCACCGCCTCCTCCTCCCCGGCGGCGAGTGGCACGCCGTCCCCCTACCGAAGCCGCCGATTGGACCATTGGGTGAGCGCGAGTGCACCTTCGTTTCTTCGTGCGTTGCCATCGGCGCGCGCGTGTGGATCTCCGTGGATCGCAAGGGCACCTTCTCCTTGGACACGGAGCGCGGCGAGTGGCGAGTGGAGGGGACGTGGAAGCTGCCGTTCGAAGGCCGCGCCTTGTACGTTCCGGAGCTCGGTTCGGTCATCGGCCTCGCCGAGAAGACCGTGCTCCTGTGCGCGTATGATATCAAGGCTGGGACGCCGCCGGTGACGCGCCACGAGTGGAGGGAGACGTTGCCTCGGCCGCATGAGGAGTGCTGCAGCGTTATCAGCAGCGAAACCACGCAAGCGGTGGAGGTGTCGAGGCCGAGGGACATGCCCAGCCTTGCGTACCTAGGCAAGGGCAAGATTTGCATATGCAGGCCCATGACCACCAAAGAGATCAATCTTTATTTTGGTCCCCGGATTACCTACGACGCCTGCTCTTTCTTGACGGTGGAGCTGAAGCGCTTGCCGAATGGGCAGATTCAGCTCGCCAAGCGTGGCAGGATGACATACATGTGGCCACCGCAAGGCCGCCAGTGCCGATACCTCGGCTTTATTCAACCCGCCATACCATCAAACCAAGCTAGTACTACTACTTAATTCCGCTCTTGCCGTGACCAGCTGAAGTTGTTGGCATTATGTGACCTCCCGATATTCCAACAAGCTACTTCCACTTGTATAATGTTTGCTAAGCTTGTTTTCAACAACGTCAATATTGTCATCAAGCTGGAAACGTTATATGAAATTATGTATTCCTGATCAAGACACTGTTTGAGTCTGTTTCTTTCACATTGAAGGAAAATTACAGGGTATCATATAAAAACATCTTACCACCTATGCCTTCAAGAGGGAGAAACACCTTACCACCTTTTGATAGAGTGTGAGTTTGCAAATAAAGTCATAGAACTTGTGGCTGGATGGTTCTCTTTTGCAGGTATCCCAAAACCAAGCGAGTGCGCAAACCGGACTGACGCACGGCGACAGGCAGCTAGGAAAAACATGGAGAAGGAAAGGAGGAGAATTCTCATGGGAGTGAGCTTGGTGGAACATATGGAAGGAACGGAACCGAAGAATCTTCCAAGGAGTTGAAAAGAATGAGCTGCAGGTGGCCTACATGGCAAAAGAAGAGATAAATAACTATCACATCGCCAAAGGGATCCAGTTGATCAGGGAGGCACAAGTATAACAAAAATCAGACGCAAAGCAAAACTCCAGGGTATGGGTACTTACTGTTGGCGGTCTAGCTGTTTGGTATATTTGTTTACTTCCTCTCTGTTTTCCTTGCTAGTTTTATGTTGGCCAAGTGCTTGGCCGGTTGTGGCATTCTCTTTTCCTTCCTTTGAGGCACCGAGATTATCAGGCAGCTGAAGCTGACTGCGGACGCCATGTACTACTTTTTCTTACCATCGTTTCTCCTTCTTAATGAAAAGGCAGAGCACCTGCCATCTTTCCTTCAAAAAAAAATATAAAAAGATACAGCCGCGTATCTGAACTTCACAATCAGGGGAGGGAAGCGTAGCATATCATTAGCAGTACAAACGCATATTCTTTGCAAACTGAACCGCTGCCATATATCAGTACTTATTTTTCTTCGACTGTACGGTTTAGTGTCGTCCCCGCTTTTTGTCCATCCATGAAAAGCATAGGAGGAGCGCGGTATCAGTCGGGCAGAATCCCCAGTGCCTTGCCGTACTCGACGATGTCGTCGTAAATCTCATCCAGAGTGTTGTGTTTGAACTTTGAACCCTTCCCTGATCAGCTTCGCAGAGGAGAGGCGCACTCGCGGCTTCTCTAGTAGCTGATCATCGTCGGAGCTGGGAAAAAAATGCGAGCACACCTTCACTCATCAGTGCAAAATAAGCGCAAGGATTCAGAGCGGGAAGCCGAGATTCTTACATCATGTTTGTCTTCACGTTGTACTGCGGGTACTTCTGCGCCACGAAACGTGCGAGCTCGACGACGGTCGTGTTGAGGCTGCAGCAGACGTACCTGCCCGCGGCCGCGGGGTTCCGTTTGAACTTTGAACCCTTCCCTGATCAGCTTCGCAGAGGAGAGGCGCACTCGCGGCTTCTCTAGTAGCTGATCATCGTCGGAGCTGGGAAAAAAAATGCGAACACACCTTCACTCATCAGTGCAAAATAAGCGCAAGGATTCAGAGCGGGAAGCCGAGATTCTTACATCATGTTTGTCTTCACGTTGTACTGCGGGTACTTCTCCGCCAGGAAACGCGCAAGCTCGACGACGGTCGTGTTGAGGCTGCAGCAGACGTACCTCCCCGCGGCCGCTTCTTCCTCGGCGACGAAGAGCTCGGCGCGGCAAAGGTCGTTGACGTGAACCAGCTGCACGGCGCCGGACGTCTTCTCGATGCCTTTGAGCACGCCGAGCCCTGCCTCGCTACCTGAAGATCGATCACGCAAATTATATATGGAGACCAAATCACCATTCATTCATCTCCCAAGGTGAGTGGCTGGTGTATTACGCAGCTCATTGTCACTCACCAGATAGCAAGGAGAGGCTGTCGATGACGCTGGTGCCGACCTTTCTCGCCGGCGCCGCACCGATGGTGATGACGGGGCAGATGGTGACGAGGCTGATGCCGTGCTCCTCCGCGAACCTGGACGCCGCCTTCTCCAGGAGGACCTTCGACACGCAGTATCCCTACAATAACAGAGGTTCAAACTGAACAAGCGTGCCCAAGTAATTGTCTGATTGAAGACTAATTGATGATTGAGCTTGCACGGTTGTAATCATGTAATAGACTCAGTACCCAGGTTGGTGGCTTCTCGGCTGTGAGGTACGCGACGTCGGACCACGAGTCCTCGTCCAGGACATGCCCGTCGCCTTGCAGCTCCGGCCTGATGTAGACTCCGGCCGCCGATGAGGTCAGGATCACGCGGCGCACTGTCCCGGCTTTCGCGCAAGAACGCAAGACGTTCAGCGTTCCTCGGACAGCAGGCTCGATCAGCTCCTTCTGAAATGGCCGAAACGATCGGGCATCCAACAAAATCAAATCATCATGCCATCACAAAAATTGTACTAGCTAGAGATGTTTGGTCAGACTGACAAACTGACAACACGGCGTGATGTGATTTATTTATTTGGGCACCTCTTGATCCTCTGCCGCGAGGTTCACCGGAGCCGCGACGAGGAAGACGTAGTCGCAGCCGGCGACGGCGTCGTCGAAGCTGCCTTCTTCGGCCAGGTCGTGAGGTGGGAGTTCTTCTCCATGTCATCTGAAGGTTTCATTCAGTTCAGAGCCGATTTTAAGTCACTCTCCAAGTACTGAATTTCAGTTCAGGTCGAGGAAGACAAACCGGGGTTCCTGACCGTCGTCTTGACGGCATAACCCGTCTCCAGTAGCATCTTCACGAGCGCGGAGGCGATGTATCCGCTTCCTCCGGTCACGCACGCCGTCTTCATCGTGTCGCCCACCGACATCGCTGGTTACAACAACACGGTGCCGGTTTGCTTGTTGTTTGTCAGAAAACTCGTATGAAGATTCACATCATAAGTAGGGAAGCCGATCGATGTCGTTTGTCGTCGTCGTCAGCCCAAAAATTCAACAGGACAATCGCAAGTGGCATGTAACTTTCAGCCCAAAGAGTGGAAAGAGATGGCACGTAGCATCAACTGACAAGCTAATGGGGATTATGGATCCAAACTAGTATCTTGCGCGCCATCATCGCATCAAATCTTCTGCCACCAGCGCACTTTATTATGTAGCAAAGGATCAAGACGCTTCATTATAGGATTATACTAGTAAAAATGCAGTGCGTCACGCACGTGTTTAAAAAATTTGCATCACTTGGCAGGACCACGAGAATTATTGTCAACTTGAATCACGTTTATATTCATTCAATATTTTCATTTATTTTGAATAGTAATGCAATATTGTAAATGATCATACGTCCAATCTTATTTTTTAAGGACCTTCCAAAGAAATTTAAAATCCAGACCACGCTGCATTTTCTTTCATACGTTTTACACATTAAGCATTCTTTCTTATTATGTAAATGTTATTTTTAGAAATTATTTTTATAAGTTATTATCAACTAATGTATAGTGTTATCTGCAAAAAAACTAATATATAGTGTAATTAATAATTCAATCATGTCATTGTTTTTAAAGCTCAGTGAAAAGGTGAACTGATGTATTAATGATTGAAACATTTTTTTAAACGAATATAGCACTCAATGAAATTTCCTACATTGTCTCTTCAACAAACAATCAGGGGTAAAAAGCATCTCCATCTATAAAAAGAATTCTAAATGATAATTTCTTACAAGCACAACTTACTCCTGCCTCATACATCCATATATTCAGCTGAAATCCCATAGCACAACTATACTACATGAGAATAATACATTCATATTTTTAGGCTATCAGTCTGAATCAACATCCATCAACAAAGCTTCCGCAAATCTTGATTTATTTTGAACCTGTCACATATCCCTTTGCTAGTGTCAGTTTCCAATGGAGTTGCTAGTGCCATTCAGATGTCGATGTCCATCAATAAAATCTGAATCAAATTCATTAATAAAGCTCTACAAAATCAAACGCACATGTGCTCATTATAGTAGCTTGCCATGAGAAACTCATCAAGTTCTCAAATATTTGAATCTTCAACGGACAACTGTTGCCTTGGGAACCAAAAACCATAATAAGCCAAAAATAGAAGTAAATAATTCACATCGGATGAGTTAGTAACTATCCAGATCAGTACTTCGCTGCATAGAAACAAAAGAAAGAGAAACTCGGTATATCATTTGCGGCTCTTGGACAATTTGTCTTAAACCAAGCAGGCAAGGCCAAAAATGAAAAGGAAGAATTGATCTGTTATGTTCTGATATCTTTGACCTTGTACCTTGGTCCACGAACCAGAATTGTACTCCCAATGCCGCTTGTTCTGCGGCAGAAGAAATCAAACATTAGATAAATTTAAAATAATAGAGCCAAACGAGAAGGGCAGCTCGTGATCATGCTAATGGTGGTTCAAAGAAAATTACTTGTAACTTAGCTGCTTTGCTAATCCAAGGAGGAGCATATCTGAGTGTGAGGACAGGGCTCACTTCCCTTGGAAAAGCACCTGCATGCAGGAACCATCAAAGTGATGAACCAAGCTTATCTTGTGAAATAAAAAATATAACTAATTAACTATTGAAGGTTTAAAATTGCAGGCTAATAAATCTCCAGAAAATAAATCAAAGACACTGAAATTCCTGTCCAACTCAATTTAAGAAATCTTTATAGTCAGGATTCACATGCATGTTAGCATAGGGCTCAATTTCCCTATGTAAATGCCTCAATAAACTGAAGGTTATTATTATCTGACATTCTGACCATTCAAAGCAGGTCGTCTAGACAATTTTTTTTAGGCCAGTCGAGATTATTGTTAACTTTTCCCGCGAACTATTGGCGAATCACCACTCCATAATCTCAACATACACGAGTGCCAAACAGAAAGCCAAAAAAAATGGAGCGGTTAAGGGAGAACTGACCATATATTTTAACGAGAAGTTCATCAAACCAACAACCAATCCAGCATCTAAATCAAAGAAAAAGAAAATGGCTCCTGATAACAAAGAAAAGCTATTGGTAACATAAAATTGTTCAAGGCATCAGTGGCCACATACAGGTAATTCCCTGGTACTGCTCACTTTAATTTGTAGCCTGCATTCCCTATAGCCAAAAAAAACCTGCAAATATCTGAAAATCATGGAAAAGAAGAGGTCACGGGTTACAAAAGTCTAGAAGGGTCAACGTTAAATTTAAGTAAATTATTCCAAAAAATCACTAAGCTCAGGACACAAAGTGTAAATGACAATTGACATGAACAGACCCAGCATAACTAAACTGAAATCCATCAATCATCTGTCCAAAAATAGTTCTGTATTGAGGATTTAGACAGACCCGGATGTAATCGTTACTTTTGGCTGTTGTTATTACAAGTGAACTTTGCAAGCCCAAAGTCCGCATCCTGCACAAGGATTATTTTCTAACCAAAAAGATGCACACGGATTCTTCTCATTTAATTCTGGCATTCTTACAGTAATCAACTCAAGGTAAAAGACAAAAATAAGATAAATCGTCACTATCACAAAACAACGAAATACAATCTAATCTTGCATGTCACAAAAGGAAGGGACACTAACGAAATACAATCTAATCTTGCATGTCTCAGTAGCATAAACAACTATTTTTTGAGCTCACCTCACAAACAGGTGTAGTCGGAGCACTGCCGGTCCAGTTCGAGATCAGGTACAACATTTGATGCCCGGATAATTGAATATTATAGAAATAATCATTTGTTTTACTTGGAACTTAAATTAAAGTTAATCCAAGAGATTAGGTGATAAATTTGAATATCTGTCTCTTTACATCATAAACTTGTCCATTTCCGGTGTAGTCCAATAATTGACATTTTGAGTATCTGGTGGTCTAGCTTGATATTGGACATCAAAATACATGAAATTTTTTGTAATCTAGAATCAAGAAAAGAAAAGGAGTATATCTGTGTGAATCTTCATGCACATAGATTCACGATGGAAAAAAAATACATGTACCAGTTTGTTTCAGGTCGCCTCGAAAGCCAAAATACTGGACCAAATATCACCTTTCTCAGAAACATTGGAACTTCAGACACCACGCTCATTGAATATAAAGTCCAGACATAATAGTTCAATGCTAGGCGTCAATAATGAACCTCAAGTCCAGTCAAGATGCTAGGGCGATGACATCTGACAAATTGCAAAAAGCGGCAAGACGAACCTCAATTTGGCATATTACCACCTTATGCTCTGCAAGCTCCTGGCAAACAAATCAAAAAAATCAAATCAATTTAGAATTTGACCTCATAATGCAAAATCAACCAAACTTAACAAGTCCTACAAGACTTGAACCAGATGATGAGCCTTCAGCCTACCGTGGGCATAACAATGGCAACTTATGTTTCTCTACTACTATTTTCATCTGACTCGAAAAGATCAAAAAATGGACAGTGTCTTAATTTTCAGAAAAGGAAATTACAATTAATCACAGTTGCAATATGTATTTTTTTTTGCAGTGTTCTTACCAGTGTCATAAGCATTTCATCAAGCTCATCAAAATACAGGTCTTCCATTTTCATTTCTCAGCAAGGATGCAGTACGACTCTTCAGCTTTAATTGGGCATGACCAACAACAATACTACTGCTTTAACTTCTATAGTCCAAGTTGCCTGTAAGGGGTGTAGGAGTGGAATTCGAGATTGCCCCTGCAATCAATTGTGGTAAACTAAATCTCTGCTATGCAGCAAAACAAAACGAACAAGAGTAATAAGCATTACCTTAAGCATCCGCTTCCAATGGTTAACCTGCATATATATTCAACAAGGAAAAAATAGCTCATTGCACACTTGTGTAATTCATAAACTTCTATATAAAATCACATAGAGTCTTAGCACATATCAAAACTTGCTTTCAAAAATTTTAGGAGTTCACAGTACTAATGACACTCATGTTGTTGTTCAATTTTGTCAGCAGCTCATATTAAAACATAGACACTACAGACACCAGCATAATCAAGATGTCCCTGTCACTGAGAGGCTGAACGGAGTGGTCATCTGTTAGTAGTGGCTGTCCATCGAAACATCAATCCAAATATAGAAAATAATGCTGAAATCGTAAAGAGGAAATCATTTGTTGAAGTGCCGATGATTACGAACTGGTGGGAGGAAGGCAAAGAGAGAACCTGACGAGCAAATTTTGCCTCACAGAATTTGATGTTGTGCAATCCATCCAGAGGGAGATAGAGTTGGGCGGGATAGGATTCAATCCCCATAGCGATGACTGATAGTTCAATCCACCTGAGCTATTGGCGGTGCGTCCTCCTGGATCGATGGCGATCCGACCGTCACGGCCGCGGTGGACCTCACTGCTGCCACGGGTGGTTCAAGCATCAAGCGACGGCGAGGAAGGCCTCCTCTGGGCCAGTCCAGCCATCGAATCGCCCTTGACGCCTCGCCTGTGACGTGCACCAACGAGGGATAAGCAGGGTCCTCCATTGCTGACGCCGCTGTAGCAGTTGAACTCCGTTTCACCTTCAACGCTGGCACACCCAAAATCAGGGGAACATGAGGAACAAATGGAATCGGGGAATTGAGACAAAAGCGAATTGACACCTCGACTGATAGATCGATCGGTCGACAAAGAGACGATGGAGCGACAGTGGAAATCCTGAGGGTCAGCATCGTGAGGGGACTCAGGACGCTCTTGAGCGCCACGATGCACGCGATCTGCCGTCGTCGTGGTCGCGCTGCCGTCGCGCTGCCGTGGTCGTGGTGGTTGCGCCGCCGTCGTCGTGGTGGTTGCGCCGCCGCATATTGACCTCGTCGTCAAGGAGGATAGGAGGAGGCCCCACGTCGTCGTTCTCAGAAGATCGACCTCAAATCGATCGCGCTGCCGTGCCGCCTCGCAGCAGATGGGTCTGTACATCAGGAGAAGACGGAGATGAAAGAGAGGAACCGGAGATCGCAGAAAAGGAAAGGGAGATTTGCAAAAACTAGACTCTTTTAGGTCTAATTCTGAAAATGGAGCTGTTTTTGAGAGTTTGCAAAAATAGACCTCTTTTTTGAAACTGAAGTGGCCGTTTGCCCTTCTTTTTATCCTCTGTTAGTTTATTCCCCTTTTCCTAAAGAAAAAAAGTTTGGGAAAATAGGGAAAGACGCAAATGCCCTCACCTATCCATGCGGCACTCACCCGAACAGAACACCCGACCTCACCTAGCAGGGCGCGGCACGGCGAGCTGCAAGTGTTGCGGAGGCGGGGGAGGCGGCGCGCAGGCGAGGGCTGCTCGGGGGCTGGGTAGGTCGGGGCCAGGGGCGGCGTGCGACCCGCGGGGCTGCGGCGGGGCTCGCCCTGTCGACCGGCGGTGCGGATCGGGTGCTGCGCGTGGGAATGGAGAATCGGGCGAGACGCGGAGTGGTTGGGGCCCTGTGCGCGAGCATGGTCGCAGGTGGCGGTGCGGGAGCCTCGCACGCGAGCTGCCCATGGCGGTGCTCGCATGCCGCGCAGTCGGCCTCCTCGCTCTCACGCTCCGAGGCAGCGCGTCCAATTAAGTCTCCTGGCCAATCGCTGCGGTGAAGCATGAAGCAAATTCAGAGGAGCTTGATTTGGCTAATGTTAATCACAAGGATTAGGTACTAGAGAACCGAACGCCGCGCGGCTGGCCAGGCGAGCGTGAGCCTCCGTTCCTTCTTGATACGAGTTTGTTTACAGCTGACTATGGAGGTTGGGACATGTGAGACTATGTGAATGTTGCAGATTTCTAGTTGAAAAGAAAAACAGAGGCAATTTCAAGTTAAAAAAAAACAGGGGCAGTTTTGCAAAGGGTATCATTGTCTTTTGCAAGCGGATTTAACACCGTCAAGCCTTTGTAACGGAATAGGGGCAAGTCTTTGCTTCAGATTCAAAAAAAAAAACAGGTCCGATTTTGCAAAGTCTGAAAAAAAGTCTAAATTCAGAATTGACATCGAAAATAGGTCCGGCTATGCAAATGTTCTAAGCAAAGGGAAAGTGATCAGAAATTGCGTATTGTTGATTGAGTGACATTGGAAAATTCAATTTTGCCGTCAGAAAAGGAAGGAGAGGAACCGGAGATCGCAGAAAAGGAAAGTGATCAGGAATTGCGTATTGTTGATTGAGTGACATTAGAAAATTCAGTTTTGCCGTAAGAAAAGGAAAGAGAATTAGTTTGCCTGTAACAACAAAATGGAAAGACATGGTGGGAATTGCGGCAGGGTCAAAACAACTGACGGTGAAAAAAGTTTTCTGGATGTCACGCTATTAACACAGCAAAATGACAGTAATGCTTGTAACGGCCCCACCGATCCCCACATCAAATGGCAAGATCTGACGCTTGATTAGGTGGGGTTGATTTTGATCAATGGTTGATACACAGTCGAGGTAGAGTATGACAGATCAAAATTATTTTTCTCCAAACTGGTTTCTTAAAGGTTTAGATATAGGATTACATAGACGAAGCTCATAACGATTCAATCTGGGGCAAGATTTGTGAAGTGCTGGGTCGATACAAATAGTTCAGGTTCAGTAGGAAACAGTATCATCGAAAAAAGTTTTGCTAGGTACGAGGGAACCGTGCAAAATCTCGATCAATAACCGAACTCTTAAGAGAAAATGACAATCACAACTAAAACAGAAACAAAACTCAGGATCTTTCGTAAAATCATTAACCTTCGTGCAAAATCATATATTCTATGCAAAGATTATCTGATAAATGTAATAATCACTGGAAGAGTCAAAATTTCAGCCATTAGGCTACTAAATGAACAGCAAAGAAGCAACTATGGCTCTCATTTCCACGCCTTCCGGCCTCTGAACTGATTTCCGGAGCGCTTGCGCTGCTGCTTCTTCTCCTGTCGTGAACGTGCTGCCTTTGCTCTAGTTGCAGCCAGAGGCATCCTCTTCTTGTGTTGTTTCTGCTTATTGCTCAGGCCACCGGTCTAGAAGACAGTATGAATTAATCAATCAGACAAAAGTATAAGAGAACGACATATTACAAGGATGCATTTACCTTTTTATTTTTTGTAGCCGCCTTCGCCACATACGGATCTCTATCCTCCCTTCCAGCTTTAACAAGTGCTAATCTTTCAGCCTTCGAAAGCTTTACTTTGACGTGCGCCTGCATAGGAAAATGTATGCATGTTAAACGTGCCTGCGTTCATGAGCACACAGGAAAAAGAATGTATGCATCTTCTGAACGCTTGCCTGCGTGTGTGTATGTGTGTGTGTGTGTGTGTGTGTGTGTGAGAGAGAGAGAGAGAGAGAGAGAGAGAGAGAGCACCTGTAAAAGAGCTGGATCCACCCGCTTCATACTAAGCTGATCCGAAGATGGAATCCTAAAGGTTGCAGACCCTGTGTCACCACTCTTGCTTAATCCATGTTGAACCAGAGCCAGCTTTGCATCTTTCTTTGCCTGAAATTCAAAATTTTCTTTAATATCTAATATTGGAATACTTCAAACTTAAATGCCAGACTTTGCAAGTTTGAACAAGAAATTAAAGCAAATTTATCAATAAATCAAGTATTGGAGAGCAGCAGATATTCACACACCTTGAGCTCTTTGATTCGCTTAAAATCCTCATCCGATAAAATTTTATCAGTTTCACCAGATGAAACTTCAGCTTTCTTGGCTCCTGCAAACCTCTTCAGAGCCCGGAGACTTGCATCAGCAGCATTAATTTGTCCAATATAATCACTTAACTTCCTCTTTGAGACCTTGCCGCTACCTTTTGACTTGTCTTCCTCATCACTGTCTTCATCCTGGTCTGAACCTTCATCTTCTGAATCATTTATGCTTTCATTCATTTCTTCATCATGATCAATATCCTCATCAGATATATCAGTATCATCATCCAAATCAGAGTCGGAATCATCTTCTAGTCCCTCGTCATCTTCATCGCTATCTTGGTCGGAGGTATTGTGCCCCTTGTCTTTATCATCTTCCTCAGTGTCTTCATGAGCATCAAGATTATTTGCATCAGCAGATGGCAGATCTCCCTCGTCATCAGAATCAAAAGCATCAGACTCGTCGTCTGAGCCTTCCCCTTCCGATGAGATATTTTCATTTAACAACTCGGCACCAGGCACATTACTAGCAACAGTGACTTCTCCAAATGCCTTTGGCTGAGCCTTTGGATCAACAGGACGGCCACGGTCTTTCTTGACTAACAACGAAGGGCAGATCTGAATTTCAAATAAAGCGGTTTTAACTACATGAAATTACAGCACAGAGGAAAATGTTACAGAGTTTGCAATAAAGACCTGACCTCTCTAAACAATGTGACTAGTGAACGAGCAGCAATGGAAACAGCTTTCTCATGGGATTTTTTGTATAAAACAAGGTCCTGTAGCAAATCCTCGTTCATCATCTGCAGGTTTAACGGAAAAGTGGAGGACATTAGCTGGAGAAATCCATGAAACATAACAAGCGTACATCGCCAGTGTTCTAGAACGCACGAGATTCTGACTGGCATGTGTGCTCTATATTTCTATAACAAGTAGCAACAGCACCAACAGGGAACTTTCCAGCTCGAAATGACAAATGCAGACTAACACAAACTAATGCAGTTCACAAATAAAACCTTTTCATTTGATCACATGCTTAGAAATTCTAGAAAGCATAAATATTATCAGCTTTCTACTCTATCAGTCAGACAACCAAATATCAAGAAGAAACTATCAAATGGCCCCTATGCCTGTTTTAATGCAACAGGGTACAGGGAATGCGTCAAATATGAAACACAACTGGCAAAAGGACAATTTCTAGTATGCAGTTCAGCTGTTGCATGTTCGGTCAGTAGCATTACAGCCAAGAGTACATATTTGAGGTATCCAAAAGACAGGTGCTGCCTACCAGAGGCATTCGCATGCAGATCTCTCTCACAACATTCAAGCCAACAGCAATAGCCTACAAGGTGTGAGGTTGAATAGATGGTCATGTAAACGTGTTAGCTGGAAAAAAAAATACATATATTTCACACGCATATGCTGAATAAGCATCATGCAAACCTCTGGGCGAGATCTGTCATGAACAAATTGATTTACTATCTGCTTGAACAGTGGTTCAACGGCATCTGGAGGCACCTAAAAGACAAACATATTATTACTACTATTATTTTCTGAAAAGCGATATAAGTGGCAAATTAGTTAAAAAGTAAAGAACGAATTTAGCGTACCATATCATGGCAAGCCTGCACTGCTGCAGCAAGTAAAGTCGTTACATCTCGTTGATGAGGCTGCAGGAACAGGTACAAGATTATAACCCGTGGAAGCATAACCAAACTGAATGACGTTTTGAAGGTTAATGCCAGACTTATATATCAAATTACATACTTGAACATATCTTTGAAGATATGGGTAGAAGTTCAATAAAACCAAGTGATGCAGCCCAATGGTCCTTGCGATAACTTTTAACATCATCATCCTTACCTACAAAGCAATACATCTTTTCTTAAGCTTTAATAATGCTAAATGTTCCTTAGAGATAAGGTGAACGAGAACATTCGTTATAAATAAATGTAGAAAGAATGCAATTAACCTCAAATCGCTCATTGCATTTCTGCAGCCGAGAGAAAAGCTTCTCAGCAAAACCCTGTGAGCAAAAAAGAAAACGTATCTTCAGACCTTTCAACATTTCGTTGATAAACGAAAGTGAAAACACAGGGACAATTGTTGCATTATCGCACCTGGGGATCCTTTAAATACGTCAGAGGTGAATAGTAACTGGGACAGGTTGCCTCAGCAGATTTGCGCTGTTGCCTTTTCATACTACGAATGACACGCTGCAATTTAGCTTTCTTTTTTTTCTTACTAGCAGCAGTGCCCTTGTGATTTGCCTGAGAATTCAAAACAATGCATCAGATGGTCTTGTAGCAGATCCTCATTCATCATCTGCAGGTTTAACAGAAAAGTGGAGGACATTAGCTGGAGAAATCCATGAAACATAACAAGCGTACATCGCCAGTGTTCTAGAACGCACGAGATTCTGACTGGCATGTGTGCTCTATATTTCTATAACAAGTAGCAACAGCACCAACAGGGAACTTTCCAGCTCGAAATGACAAATGCAGACTAACACAAACTAATGCAGTTCACAAATAAAACCTTTTCATTTGATCACATGCTTAGAAATTCTAGAAAGCATAAATATTATCAGCTTTCTACTCTATCAGTCAGACAACAAAATATCAAGAAGGAACTATTAAATGACCCCTATGCATGTTTTAATGCAACAGGGCACAGGGAATGCATCAAATATGAAATACAACTGGCAAAAGGACAATTTCTAGTATGCAGTTAAGCTGTTGCGTGTTCAGTCAGTAGCATTACAGCCAAGAGTAGATATTTGAGGTATCAAAAAGACAGGTGCCGCCTACCAGAGGCATTCGCATGCAGATCTCTCTCACAACATTCAAGCCAACAGCAATAGCCTACAAGGTGTGAGGTTGAATAGATGGTCATGTAAACATGTTAGCCGGAAAAAATACATATATTTCACATGCATCTGCTGAATAAGCATCATGCAAACCTCTGGGCGAGATCTGTCATGAACAAATTGATTTACTATCTGCTTGAACAGTGGTTCAACGGCATCCGGAGGCACCTAAAAGCCAAACATATTATTACTACTATTATTTTCTGAAAAGCAATATAAGTGGTAAATTAGTTAAAAAGTAAAGAGCGAATTTAGCGTACCATATCATGGCAAGCCTGCACTGCTGCAGCAAGTAAAGTCGTTACATCTCGTTGATGAGGCTGCAGGAACAGGTACAAGATTATAACCCGTGGAAACATAACCAAACTGAATGATGTTTCAAAGGTTAATGCCAGATTTATATATATCAAATTACATACTTGAACATATCTTTGAAGATATGGGTAGAAGTTCAATAAAACCAAGTGATGCAGCCCAATGGTCCTTGCGATAACTTTTAACATCATCATCCTTACCTACAAAGCAATACATTTTTTCTTAGGCTTTAATAATGCTTAATGTTCCTTACAGATATGGTGAACGAAAACATTCGTTATAAATAAATGTAGAAAGAATGCAATTAACCTCAAATCGCTCATTGCATTTCTGCAGCCGAGAGAAAAGCTTCTCAGCAAAACCCTGTGAGCAAAAAAAGAAAATGTATCTTCAGACCTTTCAACATTTCGTTGATAAACTAAAGTGAAAACACAGGAACAGTGTTGCATTATCGCACCTGTGGATCCTTTAAATACGTCAGAGGTGAATAGTAACTGGGACAGGTTGCCTCAGCAGATTTGCGCTGTTGCCTTTTCATACTACGAATGACACGCTGCAATTTAGCTTTCTTTTTTTTCTTACTAGCAGCAGTGCCCTTGTGATTTGCCTGAGAATTCAAAACAATGCATCAGATGGGTGTTCTAGAACGCACGAGATTCTGACTGGCATGTGTGCTCTATATTTCTATAACAAGTAGCAACAGCACCAACAGGGAACTTTCCAGCTCGAAATGACAAATGCAGACTAACACAAACTAATGCAGTTCACAAATAAAACCTTTTCATTTGATCACATGCTTAGAAATTCTAGAAAGCATAAATATTATCAGCTTTCTACTCTATCAGTCAGACAACCAAATATCAAGAAGAAACTATCAAATGGCCCCTATGCCTGTTTTAATGCAACAGGGTACAGGGAATGCGTCAAATATGAAACACAACTGGCAAAAGGACAATTTCTAGTATGCAGTTAAGCTGTTGCGTGTTCAGTCAGTAGCATTACAGCCAAGAGTAGATATTTGAGGTATCAAAAAGACAGGTGCCGCCTACCAGAGGCATTCGCATGCAGATCTCTCTCACAACATTCAAGCCAACAGCAATAGCCTACAAGGTGTGAGGTTGAATAGATGGTCATGTAAACGTGTTAGCTGGAAAAAAAAATACATATATTTCACACGCATATGCTGAATAAGCATCATGCAAACCTCTGGGCGAGATCTGTCATGAACAAATTGATTTACTATCTGCTTGAACAGTGGTTCAACGGCATCCGGAGGCACCTAAAAGCCAAACATATTATTACTACTATTATTTTCTGAAAAGCAATATAAGTGGTAAATTAGTTAAAAAGTAAAGAGCGAATTTAGCGTACCATATCATGGCAAGCCTGCACTGCTGCAGCAAGTAAAGTCGTTACATCTCGTTGATGAGGCTGCAGGAACAGGTACAAGATTATAACCCGTGGAAGCATAACCAAACTGAATGACGTTTTGAAGGTTAATGCCAGACTTATATATCAAATTACATACTTGAACATATCTTTGAAGATATGGGTAGAAGTTCAATAAAACCAAGTGATGCAGCCCAATGGTCCTTGCGATAACTTTTAACATCATCATCCTTACCTACAAAGCAATACATTTTTTCTTAGGCTTTAATAATGCTTAATGTTCCTTACAGATATGGTGAACGAAAACATTCGTTATAAATAAATGTAGAAAGAATGCAATTAACCTCAAATCGCTCATTGCATTTCTGCAGCCGAGAGAAAAGCTTCTCAGCAAAACCCTGTGAGCAAAAAAGAAAACGTATCTTCAGACCTTTCAACATTTCGTTGATAAACGAAAGTGAAAACACAGGGACAATTGTTGCATTATCGCACCTGGGGATCCTTTAAATACGTCAGAGGTGAATAGTAACTGGGACAGGTTGCCTCAGCAGATTTGCGCTGTTGCCTTTTCATACTACGAATGACACGCTGCAATTTAGCTTTCTTTTTTTTCTTACTAGCAGCAGTGCCCTTGTGATTTGCCTGAGAATTCAAAACAATGCATCAGATGGTGTGGCTATGTTGACAATATACGAAAAACTATAGGCAGAGGCACAATGGAACTTTTCAATAACCTTGTAAACATCCTCTTTACTAAGAAGAACTTGTGGGTTTTGACTTGCTTCATCTTCACTGCTGGATGCATCACTATCATCATCGTGTTCTGCATTTTCATACCCAAGAAGAAATGAAATAGCAGCTATCATAATCCTGCATGAAGATGTCAATTGTTCAGGTGGGGAGCAGACAGTAGCAAAACATAGGATGTCTTGACAGCAAATACCTAGACGAAGGGTGGAAACAAGCCTCGCATATTGCATTTGTTGTGCGTTCATCAAACCAAACCCTCCGACGGTGAAGATCACACAGAATAGTGAATGCCCTCTTAGCTCGTGATTCTTCTTCAGCCTGAAAAACATGGCGCATAATCAAATGATGTAAAAGAAAAACAACAATAAAGTTTTCTACAAAATGCTAAACCTGATAGTACTGATATATATACATATCTATGATGTTGCAAACCTGTAAGAATTTGAAAAGGCTGTTTTGCAGTTTACGATTTTTGGATTCATTCTTGCTCTTCTGATTCATCCTCCTGATACTGTGAACAATATGTGAAAATGCAAGCTTCTTGACAGCTCGGTCTCCAATAACTTGCAGCTCCAAGAATAAATCCACTGTGTCCTCAAGATCAACAATCTAAACATTTTTTTTCAGAGAAGGAAAGACGGGAATAAAACAAAATCAGATTTTGATGGGACACATAATGTGAAATAGAAGGCAAAAAAAAATTAACCTGTTAATTGCCAAGCTTACAATTTCTGATTTGTGATACCTATATTCCTACTGCTCGGTTGAATGATAGTAATTAATACTATGCAAGATAGAGATAGCAACAGTTGCATAAGATTTTTATTCGGAATCACAGCTCTATTGATGTGGAATTTTCACAAAGGAAAAAAAACATATGGATGAGGGATCATTAAAATATGGAACTTTCTGTCTAGCAGTAGCTTAGATTCAGTAGAACAGAACATAAGTTGACAATCTGTACCATCAACATGAATACATACATATTGCGAATCCCGTTTGCCTATTACTGGCATCATTCAACTAAGGCTAAATAAATGACATGTGTGGTCTGCTGCACAATTAGAAGCTAATACTAGGACACCCAATTCCATCAAAACTGAGCTAACATATGTTTGCAACACTTGATTCCACTCAGGAAAACTCCCTACCTATCCGTTAGCAGAACAAAAGGGGGCCAAACAGCCAAATCTATCAGATTTTGAAGGGAAAAACACATTATACCAACAGAGATACTAAGGGACTTTTACCTTTCGATTCACCATGAGTATCATCGCCTGCACGAGGTGCTCACGGAGTCCCTGCGGAAGCCCGCGCGCATTGGTATCGAGCAAACCCCCAATCTGGTTCGGCAACTCGTGGAGGGCATCCGGGTAGAATGGCGCGACGTGCGCGAGGAACAGCGCGAGGTCGCCTAGCTCCTTGGCGACCTCGCCGCCGCCGCCCGAGGAGGAGGTGGTGGCCAGCGCCGCCTGCTTCTGGAAGAGGGACACCGAGGAGTCGAAGTGGCGGTGGAGCTGAATGAGCTCCTCCTCGTAGCCCTCTGGGTCGCGCTTCATCTTCGCCTGCAGAGCCGGGAGGTCCGCCGCCCGAGGAGGAGGTGGTGGCCAGCGCCGCCTGCTTCTGGAAGAGGGACACCGAGGAGTCGAAGTGGCGGTGGAGCTGAATGAGCTCCTCCTCGTAGCCCTCTGGGTCGCGCTTCATCTTGGCCTGCAGAGCCGGGAGGTTGTGCCTGTCATACGCTCCACCGGACGCGGAGGCGGATGCCGCCTCCGGCGTGAACGCCGGCGCGTGCTTGCGCGGCATCGTCGCGGGAAATTCGGGCTCCGCCGCCGGCGATGTGCCAAAACCCTAGAGGCAGTTGGAATGGGGCGCGCCTGTGGAAAGAAATATCCTCCTTTCCGCCAACAGAAACTCCGCCTTCAATGTGGGAAGACGTATACCAAAAGGGTGGGAGATGCTTTCTACTTCCCTTTCGGTACCCTCAGCTCAGCTAGACTTCATTCTTGCGGCATCGTGCTCCTATGGCTCAACGCCATCACCACTCCATGCACATGATCTATGCGTAACTCACACCAGTTACTATTTCTCACGTATCATGTGATTATTGTAAGGTTATGGATAGGCATCTAATGCGTCCAATAAATGTGTACTATTATCTCTCTTTCATTGTGTTATCTCACACAATTCAAGCAGGTCATACGACGACTCCATGATCGGTACCTTGTCAAAACCATCCTTTGCTTTCTACCAATGTACTATTGTTATTATTATTTTTGTGAGAGCACCAACGTACCATTACGCCAGATCATAACAACAAATTTCGAGCATGTTGCACATTAACCCGCAGCATAGTTTGCATAAGGTCAAAAACGAGCGTGGACATTGACACAATCTTAAAAACGTCGTATTCTCGGGACGCCTTCAAATCGAATTGGTCCGCACCTTTTTTCTCAAAAAACTATATATGGTTTTGGTGTCGGCGTGGATTCTCTTGAAGCTTGCTATATTTCGAGACCTGATCATATTACCAAGCAATAGCTGGCTGCGTCAGGAAGCTAGAGCTAGCCTTTAACATCAGGGTCAGCTGACCTCGACGAAATTTGGTGAACCCTCCACGCGATTGTGTTCATTCTTGTTGCTGACCCCGTCGAACTAGAGCGCTAACCTCGGTGATCACTGTGGCTGGCTTCGCCCCCGGCCCCTCATCATGAATGAGATCGCAGGTGAAGTAACAAGTAGGGATTTGTGTCGTTGTGCGCATCTTGGATGGCCAAGTTAAGCGGTGTCCCATTTCAAATGTTTGATGACCGATTGTCTCTAAGTAAATAACTAATGACCGGGGAACTCTCATGATGACTCATGAGGAAAACAAATTTGAATTGACTCGCTAACATACCTTGGCTGCATTTCGTTTCGAGCATGGACTAAACTCGGTTTGCGCAATTTTTGATCCCAGCCGGATTTGCACCATCCGTCCCGAAACCAACGCCGCTTCTTCAGTAGGAGCAAGAACTACAGTCCTGCAGCCTTTTTTTTTTTTTTGAGAGGACTACAGTCCTGCAGGCTGCCGCTGGCTGAGAAGTGAGAATGGATGCAGGCACGGGCTAACAAAACAAGGCCCAGTGTGCCGAGCCGTTTGCACGCGAGCCTAGCCCATCACGCTATCGCAAATCGGAGTCCACACGATCGACGACATGCAACCACCGTCGCTCGCGCGTCCTCCCCGCCCCACCCCTACAGCACCGCGTGCCCCGTGCCGGCCGGGCTGAGCTCAACAAGTCGATCACGCAGCGTCGTCGTCGTCGCCGGGCGTGCCACACTCCCAGTCTGCTGCGCGGTCGCTCTCCAGTCCCCATGCGTTCGATCCGACCCACGAGGAACCTCACTCTTCCAGCCGTTTGGTGCGAGACGACACGCGCGCGGTCGCCGTCAGCA
>LAPY01000049.1:215581-229159 GCA_000970635.1 Eragrostis tef
CCGCTGACCCCGGGGACCCCGGCGGCCGGTCCACAAATCTCTAGCCTCTTCCGGGGAGGTCTAGGAGGACGGGATGGAGTCGATCATAGCGCGGGCGCTGGAGTACACGCTCAAGTACTGGCTGAAGTCCTTCTCCCGCGACCAGTTCAAGCTCCAGGGCCGCACCGCGCAGCTCTCCAACCTAGGTGGGATCCATTTGCCCTTCTGAGACCTACCCTTGCTGGAGCCGATTCATTGAGGTTTGTGATTCCGGTCCTCAGTTTGCCATTTTTGGCGGTGCAGATATCAATGGCGATGCGTTGCACGCGAGCCTGGGGCTGCCTCCGGCGCTTACCGTCGAAAGGGCGCGCGTCGGGAAGCTCCAGATCACGGTAAATGCGCTACCTTCAGCGTGTTTTTTTTGGACATATATTTCAGCTGCCTTTCTATTTTATCTAGGGCCTTGAGATAGCATCGGTGGTAGACTGGTAGTAAATGATAATCTATACTGCTGCCAAGCTGCCAAACTTTGATGGATTGGGCTGAATTCCGCTGTGCGTTCTAGTTGTGCTCATGAGTAATAGATGATAGAATCGTGACGAAGCTGTGATTTTGACGGTCATTGCTATTAATGACAGTTCTCGTCGGGATGTTACAGTGGGATAATTTTGTTTGTCGTGAAATGATGATATTAGGTAGTTTTATTCTTTGTATTCAACTCAGCATTGTGGTACCCTTATGTTAGTTTTTGACCTGTGTTCGAAGTTTTATTATTTGTATTGTGCTACCCTTATGTTGGTTTTTGACCTGAGTTCGAAGTTATTTGGTTTACTTCTCAGTCGCGTGGGGTGGGGGCAGGTCTGTGTCAGGATGTTGCAAATATTGGTCAGAGGGACCATTATGGCTATATTTGGACACGTCCGCTGAATCTGAGTTGCAGTTAGCAATGGCCTCATCGTTAGTATGCCTAATAACCTTGTAATTTTGGCTATGAAATACTTTGCTTTTTGCCGCAGTTACCATCTGTATCGAATGTGCAAGTGGAGCCAATAGTGGTGAGCATTGATAAGCTTGATCTTGTGCTTGTAGAAAAAGATGAATCTGAAAATCTTTCCAGCCCTAGCAGGTAATTTTGTTCCATTATGTTGTTGTTTTTGTGCCATCATGCAATTATTCAGTAACTTTAGTTGTTTCTGTTGGCTTTTCCTCATTCAACAGTGTATCATCTCCATCGGCAAAGAGCAGCGGATATGGTTATGCTGATAAGGTTTGTTTCCTTGTGCTTGATGCTTAGCACACACAGATTTCATATCAGTACATCTCTGCTCTTAAATGATCTGAAGTGATTGTTTGATGATAACTGGAATTCAATTTATCATTTTATTGCTCTGTGATCTGATGTTTCCTCTCTGTTCTTAAGTTTAATGTGCTACCCCTTTATGACAATTACCCTGTTCTGGATTATAGATAAATTTAGTCAATCAAGAGCTGACCTAGGAATGGGGTTTAATCTGCTGTATTGGGCTTAGATTGCAGATGGAATGACCGTGCAAGTAGGTATTGTGAACCTGCTCTTGGAAACACATGGAGGTGTTCGCCGTGAAGGAGGTGCAACATGGTATTTACCTTTGTTTCAGTGCCCTTGGTCCCTTAGTTTTCTATGGTTTCTTTGCATATATCAGTTCTTGCTTGTTTAGCCTTTTTCTTTCACCAAGTAGATTTTACCGCAAAGTTTCGTGGAAAACTGAGTGCTAATTTCTACTTTCAATTTAGGTCACCGCCTCTAGCAGCCATCACATTTCGCGATCTTGTACTGTATACAACAAATGAAAAATGGCAGGTACTCATTCTGATTTTGAATTATAATTGATTTTTAAGAAACGACTGTACTTCATTATCTGATTTGAATGCCTTCCATATAGGTAGTAAATTTGAAAGAAGCAAGGGATTTCTCCAACAACAAAGGGTTCATTTATGTTTTCAAGGTTTGATGCTCCTCTATCTGCTTCCAGAAGATTAGTATTAGCTTTTTTTGTTACCCAAGTATTGCAAACTGATACTTTTGAATTCAGAAAAAAAATCTGATATGCTATATCCCCTTTTAAAATTCACAGAAATTGGAGTGGCAATCGCTGTCAGTTGATCTATTACCTCATCCTGACATGTTCACCGATGCACGATTTAACTCGTCTAGCAGTGAAGATAACAAACGAGACGATGATGGTGCAAAGAGAATGTTCTTTGGCGGTGAAAGATTCTTGGAAGGAATATCTGGAGAGGCCAATGTGAGCGGTTTAAGTTTTAGAATAACTCATTATTTTTTTTTATGTTAGGTCAAAATTCCCTTTGGGCTTCTTGGCTTACACATTGCTTTGAAAATCAGATCACTGTCAAACGGACAGAACAAAATAATCCACTTGGGCTTGAGGTTCAACTGCACATTACTGAAGCTGTCTGTCCTGCCTTAAGTGAACCTGGTAAACAGTTACTTTCTGTGAAGCCTGACCATCCTGTTCGCTGTTTCATTCATGTCTGCATTATTCACACCGGAAACTATTTTTGACAGGCTTAAGGGCCTTTCTTCGATTCATGACTGGTGTATCTGTGTGCCTAAACAGGGGAGACGTAGATCCAAAAGCTCAGCAGGTTGACCTTCTTATTACTGCTTTGCATGTATTGGGATCCATCTCTATATGTTTTGTTTGCATCCTTATTCCTCCTTTTCTCTTGCATCTTAACCAGCATGCAGAAGCAGCAGGATCTTCCTTGGTGTCCATAATTGTAGATCATATATTCCTCTGCATTAAAGATACTGGTTAGTTGTTGTGCCAAAGACCTTCGAATGTTTTACGTAGTCCTCCTATACTGATTTTCTTGTTAAATCATTCGTACCAACAGAGTTTCAACTTGAACTTCTCATGCAGTCTTTGTTCTTCTCTCGGGTAAGTACTTTACCTGCCAATGGATTGTGGTGTATGATTTGCTCACTATGAATACTGTCTCCTGGTGATATGATTGATTTTGACTGTTGACCTCAAAGAGATTTATGTGTTTTATTTGTTGTAAAGGCGAGCGTTTCGGATGGGGAGAGTTCGAAGAACTTGTCTTCCATAAAGGTTGGCGGGCTATTTCTAAGGTACTGGTGTAATCCTTGTTACCAGAGACTCCACAAGTCCTTGTGTATATAGTCATTTACTAATTATGTGTGACAAACGTCGGTGCATGGTGACTCTTCATTTTGAAGCAGCAAATGACATTAATTAAACCAATATTATTTGTATGAATGCACCCCTGAGGCAACTCAGGCCACATGCAGTTGGGAATTTAGGATATTGTGTCAGTTATGCTAAAAGTATCTAGTGTCATAAACAAATCTAATCAGGATTATTGTATCGCTAAGTTTGTGCATACAATGCCAAACATAGGATACATCAAATTTTATGTATTTCGAATAAAAGAATTTGTTATCAAGCTGAGCTCCTGAAACTTATTGAAGAACCCTTGCTGAGCCTTGTACGATTACTTTACTGCAGAGACACCTTTTCCCGCCCTCCTTGCACATTGATACAGCCATCTATGCGAGGAGTTTCACAAGACCCTCCGCCTGTGCCTGACTTTGGTAACTTGATTATTTCTATTCTGGTATAGAATTATATGTCCATGGCTATGGTTGAATCTGATATATTAATTTGATTTGTTAGGTCAAAATTTTTGTGATCCAATTTATCCCTTTGGGAATCAGCTATTAGAATTCACGGCCGGAGTTCCTATGTTTTCCCTCTATTGTCTTCAGATCACACCATCACCTTCACCTCCAATGTTTGCTTCAAAAACTGCCATCACATGCCAGCCTCTCATGGTTTGTATCCTTTACAATAGCAGTGAAGTATGATTCTTAGTATTTTCTGCTTGGTTAAATATTCCTTGTACATCTTCATTCTTAGGTAACCCTCCAGGAGGAGTCCTGCTTAAGAATTGCTTCATTCCTGGCAGATGGAGTTGTGCCTAATTGTAGTGCCATATTGCCTGATTCTTCGATCAACAGCGTGGCATGTTTGCTTAAAGAGCTTGATCTCTCTGTTCCTTTAGATGCCGAGGAAATCACAAGGTGCAGTGGAACCAAGAATACTTGCCCTCATTCGTCATTTTCAGGAGCACGACTGCATGTGGAAGATCTATACTTCTGCCAGTCACCATCAGCCCAGTGTCCATTGCTAAACCTTGATAGAGATCCAGCTTGCTTCCTTCTCTGGGGATATCAACCTGTCGATGCAAGTCAGATGAAATGGGCTACTCGAGCTTCTCATCTAAGCCTCTCACTCGAAACTTCAAGCACTTCAACTGGACAAAGAGCAGTTAAGGACCCATCTACAAATTTGTGGAAATGTATTGAACTAGATGATATCCGATTTGAAGCAGCTATGGTTACAGCAGATGGTAGTCCTTTGTTGGATGTGCCACCCCCAGAGGGCGTTGTTAGAATTGGTGTTGCTTTCCAACAGTTCACGTCCAACGCCTCAATTGAGCAACTGTTTTTTGTCTTAGGTTTCTATACTTACTTTGGTCAAGTTGGAGAGCGTATTTCAAAGGTCAGCAAAGGCAATAGATCTGGGACAAGCAAGTCTTCATCTGGAAAAATTGAGAATAAACTGCCAAGTGATACTGCTGTGAGTTTAACTATGAATAATCTCCAGCTCAATTTCTTGGAATCTTTGTCAGCAAACGACCTACATATTCCCTTGGTACAGTTTGGCGGAGAGGATTTGTTTGTCAAAGTTTCTCATCGCACTCTAGGTGGTGCCTTTGCAGTCACAACTAACGTGATGTGGAAAGCCGTCTCGGTGAACTGTTTGGAAGGAGAAATGATTCATGAAAATGGTACTGCAGTGACTGGTGAACACAACATTATAGTGCATGAAAACGGGCATCCAAAGATGAGACCCGTTTTTTGGGTTGATCATAGTTGCAAACACCAGGCTAAAGAAGCTCAATTTATTGATATAAATATCACTCATGTAATGCCTTATGACATGCGGGATATGGAATGCCATAGCTTGAATGTATCAGCTAAAGTATCTGGTGTCCGTCTTGGAGGTGGAATGTCTTACACCGAATCATTACTGCATCGTTTTGGTATCCTGGGGCCTGATGGTGGTCCAGGGGAAGGCCTCTTGAGGGGATTAAAAGATCTGTCTTCTGGCCCACTTGTAAAACTTTTCAAATCATCTCACCTCACCGAAAAGGAAGGTAAGTGCTTGCAACAGGGTGTTTAGTTTTATTAATTCTGGAAAACTTTGTTGTTATGGCATATGATACTCATATAGGGGTGGCCTGCATTCCATGGGGACCCAGGATAGCACTAAGCATGAGCTTATGTTAACTTATCTCCACTTTTTGACATTTTCATTCTCCGTCATCGAATGTTCGCTCTCAGATCTCAATCGGTGGTCTGAGTCTGAGATGAAGCATTGTAAATTCTCCGCCATCCATTTATATCTCTCATGTGCATCTGGGTCCAGAATGTTGTTTCCTTATTAATTTGTAGCATGCTCAAATTCAGTAACTTTACTGTTGAAATAGTCCATGAAGAAAGTGCTGTAGTCCTTAAGATGCAAGCCAAATTCTCTCTATTTTTGTTTCTTCGCTTTGCTACTTTTCTGTTGCATTAATCGTGAATGTTTTCTGCTTTCCTGAAAATTGTAGATGGAAGGTCCAAAGTTGATCACAATTCAAAGTTTGACCTGGGGGTGCCAGACGACCTTGATGTATCAGTTGAGCTTAAAAATTGGCTATTTGCACTTGAAGGAACAGAGGAAGTAGGTGATAGTTTTTCTCCCGGTGGTACTGACCGTATCAGTAGAGAAGAAAAATGTTGGCATACAACCTTCAGGAGTCTACATGTCTCGGGCAAGAGCATTGATCGCATAAACATGGGAGGCGCAGAGGTGCTGCCCAAGAAGGCATTTCCAGTGGAACGGTTTACGGTACAATATACTTGACTGTCATCCCTTGTACTTCAGTTTGGCACTGTTTTTATTCTTCAATGTGTGATACATCGTACGTGCAGGCTGGAGTTGAAGGTTTACAGGCAATAAAACCTCGCCTGAGGGATCAACTCATTGGAAAAGTAACATCAAGCAATCATCATGTGGGCAATGAATTTAACAGTGCATGTTCTGTTGGTGACCAAGGTGTTGATGTTGAAGCTACCATGGTCTTTGGCGAAGATGAGATTGAGGGTTCCAAGTGGATAATGGATAATGTCAAATTTTCAGTCAGAGAACCTGTATGAACACAGTTTAATTGTTTATCTAAACCTGTCACAGATTTGGATCTGCTTTCTAATCGATTTTATATATTTGGGAGTGCAGATCGAGGCAGTTGCAACTAAAGAAGAACTTGAGAACCTTGCCATTCTTTGCAGATCTGAAGCTGATGCAATGGGAAGAATCGCTGCTGCAATTCTTCGTCTTCTTAAGCTTGAGAAATCCCTTGGTCAGGGAACTATAGAACAGCTACGTAACTTAGGTATGGACTCTCCATAAGTTATCTGAGTTAGATCATTGTACTATGATTCCACTAGTTACAGAGATGAAAGCATACTCTCCCTCGCAAGGAGACTCCAGTCATAATTGTTCACTAGTCTTACAAGGTTGGGCAGCTATTGGTGCTCTTAGTTTGGATAGCTACTCCCAAATTTCGTTCATTCCTTGCACAATTGAAAAATCTAGCTATAATTTGCAAACTTTTGAGAACTTGGATTTACAGGGCATACTTTCTCATGCAACAAAAAACCATTGATATCACAAAATAAAAAGTTTCTGCTGAGGTTGCATTCGAAGGGCAAGCTTTTTCAGGGGTTTATCAAATGTCCCTTATTGCAGAGGATTCAAATTTCTTTATGACGTTGTGCTGTTACAGGAAGTGGAGGCATGGACAATATCTTCTCGCCTAGGAGGCTCAGCAGGCAGAACAGTTTTGGCAGCATAGGCACTCCTAGGACACCAACTATGCATGCGATTGCAGATGTTGTGGGATCGAAAAACACACTGGAAGCAACAATGTCTTCATTACAAGCCGAAATTTCCGATTCCAAGACCAAATGTGCCGCACTTGTTAATCAAACAAGCAGCTCGGGAGATCAGAGCCTCGCTGAAGATGTCAGGCAACTGAATGAAAAGCTCGAGAGCCTGCAATCCTTGGTGATGCGATTGAGAACTTTGATCAATTGATTTGAGTTGTACATGGTTTTTTTGTGTACAGTATGGGGTCGTTCTGTCCAACATTTGGAAGTTGCTAACGCTGCTTCCTTTGATGGCTCATTCAGTTATTCGTTTATGTACATTTTACGAAAGGTTTTCCGTGGATGTATAAAGGAAGGTAGATGGTGGAATAATCGGTGGATAGGCAGCGGAACAAAATTTTGTAGGAAGCTGGATGATACGTAGAGCACTGGCACACTGCATTATGACCAAACAAGTGGAGTTGACTTGTATCACTGTATGTATGATGTCAGCCGAAATCACTGCAGTCGGAACATTTTTTTTTGGGTCCTCCTAGACGTTATGTTAAGCAAGCAATATACTCCTATGTATTTATCTTCCTGTCAGTTGAAATGTCAACTTTGTCACTTTTTGGGTCGTTCTTACTCAGTTTTGGATAGCAGTATTATCTATCATTCCAACCTTCTAAACATATTTAATCAATTTTCTATGAGCTTTCTAAATCAAAATAAATATGAAGATATTAGCATTTTTGTTTGAGGGGAAATATGAAGACATTAGCAAATGGGCAAAAATAACACGAAGAGGAGGGGAGAGTGAAATATCGGCCCCATACAGCATCTGAAATGAAGTCCAGTCTAGTAAAGCCTATCCAGAATGAATCAGCCCACTACCCGGCCCATTGTAACCAATGGGTTACCCTTACCCGCCGCCCGCCCGCCCGCAGATCCAGCTCGATGCCCTAACCGTGCCCACCGGAGTCTCGATCCCCTCCGACAAGCCCCCGAGGTTCTCCATCGCCAAGTACATCTCCGCCTCGATTTCACCTGGATTTCTCTGCTATTTTCTTGATTGGGTACCTGTATACGCGTGCGTCCGACGATTTGGGCTCCCGGAATGCCGCAATTTGTGTGATCCATTAGTTTCTGTGATTATTGCGGGAGCACTGTGCTTATGCAGATCTTGTTATTCCTCAGCTGTTTTGTGTGTTTTACTGATGCGCATGCTATGTTTTAACTGGTTTTTAGCTAGCCGCGTGTTGGTGATCAAATTCACTTGTTTGACTTTTTGAGGTGTCACCGTGTGCAGCCATGGAGCACTCTCTAATCCCGCATGTTGTGGAGCATCCTGACGAGCTGGAGGAAGAGGAGTATAACAATAACAGCATGAAGGTGGATGTAGCATTTGAGAATGTCCACACCCCGTTCAGGTACAAGCACAAGAAGAGGTCCAAGGTGTGGGAGGAGTACAAGCCCATTTTCATGAATGGGAAGGTTCAGTTTGCAGAGTGCCTGTACTGCCACAGTCGCATGAGCTGCAAGGATTCCAATGGGACGAGCCATCTCTGGCGTCATCAGAAGATCTGCCCGGCAAAAGACGAAGCGGCGAAGCGACGGCAGAAGGATTCCTACTTCCAATATGGTATGTTTCTTTTTGCATTTTGCCTATTCAGGACCATGCTTTAGACCGTAAACGGTTCATGATGCTTCGAAGTTTATCGGTGTTCTTTTAGTTGCAGTCAGCGTGGTATTGCTTAGGACCTAACAGTGTAAATATTGCTTTTTATATATAAAAAAAAAGCTTTGAAAAATTATATGTGACACATCCATATTCTCTGTACAGTTTTGGTGAATGAGAATGCGCCAGCTACACCAAATGATGCAGTCGACCAGATCATTACAGAGACGCTTGATGACATAAGAACAGTCAGCTCATCAATCCCCAGCAGATTCAAGTCGAAGGTGTGGAAAGAGTTTACACCTATCTATGTTGATGAAAAACTCCAGGCTGCTGACTGCCTTCATTGCCACAAGCGCCTAAGTGCAAATAAGTATGGGGGAAGAAGCCATCTAAGTCGACATCTTCAAACCTGTCAAGCACGATCTGGAAGGGTACGCAGTCATCAGAAGGGTTTCCTATCCTCGTCTAGTCTACCTAATTTGAAGTCTGGGGGCCAAGATGAGCTCTCGCCTGCCTTGGCAAATGGAAAGGTTCAGATTGCAGAATACCTCAGCAAGGTCCCCAGGACCAGTGGCTCTGGCGATAGCTCCCCTATAGTTCAACCCATTCAAGTGGTGCCAGCGGATCAACCCCTGCCATCACCAGATTTTAGAAACCTGAAGAAACAGAGGACCTCGTTTATGGCCACATCCATTGACATGGGCACGAGGAAGGTTGGTCAAGAAACAGCCTATCAAGAGCTAGCCAGAATGATAGCTTCGCATGGTTATCCTTTGTCAATTGTTGAGCATGAAGAAATGAGAAGATTTGTAAAGAATCTGAACCCTATGGTTAACACAATCTCTCACGATGATATGGAAGGACAATGTTATGCTCTGTTCCAGAAGGAAAAGGCAAAATTCAAGGATAAAGTTGCACGCTCGCCCCGACGTGTCTCACTGTCAGCTAACATCTGGACTCCTGATGAAGCTGAGCCAGCAGTAAAGTATCTTTGTTTGACAGCACACTTTATTGACGAAGACTGGAAGGTTCATAGAATAGTAATCAAATTTGGCATGTTCTGGTCCTCACCCACTGATGTGGAGAGGATGATACACTGTAAGGAGGCTTATGTCCCAGAATCTGAACTTGGAGCATACAATGTCATATGGGATGCCATTAGAGATTGGAATCTTGATCATAAGCTTTTGAGCTTGACTTCTGTTGGTGAGGTTAGGAATGATGCAAGTACCTTGAAGTTGAAGGAAATGCTCATAGTGAACAAGCGCCTTCCTATCAGAGGCAAGCTATACAATATTTATTGCGTGGATGATGTCCTTAACAGTATTGTTTCCAACAAGCGAGAAAATATCCTTCTCCTTGCTGGTGACATGATAACGGATTTTTTCTTGGCGCATACATCTTCATCGTCGACACAACAGCAGCTTCTGGAAGTCATTTCACAGATGAGTTTGAAGTGCCCACAGGAAGATGCTAAGTGGTGGCACAAATTTTATTTTAAGCTTGAAGTTCTTTTACATTTCAGTAAGTTATTTCCTTCTGAAGATGTATCTCCAGAAGACATCAGAGTTGCTGAGGCTGTTTCCAAGATTTTGAGGGCATTTTATCGTGCTATCGAAGCCATTTCAGGTCCCAACTCCCCAACGGCAAATATCTACTTCAATGAGATATGGAAAGTGAGGGCAGTTTTGCAAGAAGAAGCATCAAGTGATGCCAGAGAAATCGCAACAATGGCTATGGAGATGCAGAAAGCCTTCACTGAATATTGGCAAAACTCATACTTGTGGCTGTCAATACCTGTTATTCTTGATCCAAGATTTAAAATCAGTTTCATCGAGTTCCGTCTGAAACGAGCTTTGGGTACAATGTCAGTGAGCTACTTATCTGACATACGCGAAACACTCCGGGAACTATTCAATGAATATTGCAATCATACAGACCAGCCTAATGGAGGTGCCTCAAATATTACAACTTTTGATTCAGGGGATAGTGATTCATTGGATGATTGGGATCAGCATCTCAATGAGCAAGCAAGCCGACAGATATCTTCAGAACTTGACATCTACTTAGAGGATAGTTTGGTTCCAAGGAAGGACGACTTTGATATTTTGAACTGGTGGATGTGCCATACCACAAAGTACCCAACACTTGCAGCCATCGCACAGGACGTCTTGGCCATGCCAGCATCTGCCGTTCAATCTGAAGCAGCGTTCAGTAGCAGTGGACCAGTAATCCCAAAGCACCACAGTACACTAGGCATCAAGACAATCGAGGCACTTGTTTGCATTCGAGATTGGACGAGATAAAGTGGTAAGATCCTAATACTATGTTTGATCCTGTGCCATAGACCAACTTGTGCAATACTCCAGTGCATTTGTGTTTTCTTATTTCCAGTACCCTTTTTTTTTAAGATGGCCATCCATGGGTTAGAATCATAATGCTGCACCTTTAGAGGTACTGTTTCAGTCTTACATTGTTCGAATAGATGCACATCTGTTAGCGCATAATAATTAATTGTATGGTGATGACCTGAAAATTTGTCATCCCAGGGTTTATGCCATGCTGCCGTGAGGGATGAGGAAGGAGGAGTTGGCTGCAGTTTTCGTAACAGGAACTCAGGAAGACCTCAACCAGTAGATGTATGGTTATATGTCTATGGCAGTCTAGCCGAAAGTTGCTTTCTGTCGTTGATGGAATCTGCTCCATGGTTAGTTATGAGGCAGGGAGAGTAGCTTTTGTTGACTTGTTTGTTCTCCACCGAGATGTAAATATATCAGCCCATGTCATTTGCTTGATGTAACAGTGTAGTTGCAGGATGTATTATGTCCGTGCATTTATTCGGGTGTCAGGAAAGCGGCTGGTTTTTACTTGCTGTTGCTACACAAAAAACGTGCTGCAAGCAGTGTTTAAAAAAGCGGTGCCGCCGCCTAGGCGCTGAGCGGTGACCAACCGCGTCGCTTTCACGAAATCGTTCGTGAAAGGCGCTGAAACGACTAGGCGATCAAAATCGGAGAAAAGCGGCGCTTTTTCCCGCTTTCTCCCGCGAACCTGGGCGGCGAGAAAGGCGCGTGGAGGCCGCCGCCATGTAGAGGCCTCGCCTGGCGCCGCCGGAGAGGCGTCGCAGGCCATCCTCATGGCTGTCCTCTGCTCGACCATCCTCCATCGAATCCTTTGCTCCGCCCGTTCTGCGCAAAGGGGTAGTCTGCACGAGAGAGGAAGATTGGTGGCTGATGTTGCCGCAGGGAGAGAAAGGAGAGGAGATGCACTGCGACCTTGCGAGTTGCGAGAGAGAGGCAAAGCATGGCGGCGGCGCAGAACTCGCCTGGAGCGAGGCCGATGCAGAATCGATCTTCTATCTCGGTCCCTAGGTTAGCTACGGGGAGACTGGCCGGTGGGCTCGTGGATTCTATTTGGGCTGGCTGGTGCAATGGGCCAAACGCCCTCCTTCCCTTATTGTTCTTTTGCTCTTTTTCTTTTACCTTTTTTCTTTCTTTTTTTCTCCTACCTCCTTATATAACATAGAAATATATATATTATATACTTATTGCCACCGCTTTTTCACGAACGCCTAGAAACGCCTAGGCGCCACCTAGGCGGCCTAGGCACTAGGCGGTGCCCCTCCGCCCGCTTTCGTAGACCGCTTTTTAAAATAAAACATTGGCTGCAAGCACCTGATTCCTGATGCTATTCAGGATTCAGGGCGGCAGCACGTAGCCAGCAGCCAGCGGGGATGGTTGTGTGGAGCCGGAGGCCTGTCCGCCGTCGACGCATGGGAAAAGACGATGTCATTGCTGTGACTAGCGGAGGCTGCGGGGGGGAAACGGCTGCGCAGCGTGCGGGCGCTGCGGGCTCGGGGCTGGCTGTTTGGGCATTCGGCCTGGTTGAGGGCTAAGACGGCTAATCCACAACTACTTTGGGATCAGAGGATGTTGGTTGAACATCTTGATGCCACGGCGACATGATGACTAAAATGAGAATTCACGTGTTCCAGAGCTACTACACCAACAACAAAGATATAGAAATTTAAATAAATTACCTTATTCTGCGTGTGTGTGTGTGGTAAAGCTGTTTCACATGCAATTGGCTCGTCAACTCACTGTGTTTTTGACTCAGAATCGGGTCTAAGAGCATCTCCAAGAGACTTCCATAAAATTGGACCCATAAACTTGTTATTGGGAGCAACCAAAAAATTATAAGGGGCAATTTTTTTCTCCTCCTCCAACAGTCTTCCCTTAAAAGTGGATTAAAAGACTTTTAATTGAGCCACATCAGCATTTTAGGCCATAAAAACATTAATTGCATTGGAAAAAGATGAGATGGGGGCTCCTATTGTTTTTCTGTTTGTAGCTACAAATGAGGAAGTTTAAGGGCTATGTAAAGATTGGAGGTGGTTTTGAGGAGCCGTTGGAGATGATTTTTGTAACTGAATCCCAATATTTTGATTTAAGGTGAGTTTATAGGGCTCTCTTAATGGTGCTTTAACGCCCTATGTTCGCTCACCGTGTTGCTTCACAAATCCCTCCCTACAAAACCATGCAGGTAGGCACGGCGAATCACACCGTAGGTTCTACTGTAGTAAATTGGTACAGTAAGTTTGGCTTGGCTCTCGCCTTCCTAGAAGAAGTCTATGCTGCACCGCTTCTGCGGGTACTCCGGGAGCAGCTGGCCGTCGGGCCCCACGGCCACGTCGCAGCTGACGTGGAGCGGGTGCCAGTGCCGGTTCCCCCAGAACGCCAGCCGCGCCCGGATCCTGGACCGCACCTTCACCGTCATCGCCACCTTGCCGCCGCCCGCCGCCGCCGCCGCGTCGCGCGCCATGCCTTCCCCGGCGCCGGCGCCACCCTCCACCGCCACGCCCTGGAACGGCACGGCCGTCGTGGTCTTGGGCGCCAGGTACGTCGGCCCCCCCGCCGCG
>LAPY01000049.1:273747-283813 GCA_000970635.1 Eragrostis tef
GAAGAGAAGAGAAGAGAAGCCGATGTGAGCAGCAGATCTTGCGAAGCATGTTCGTGTGGGCTGAGGTTCTGTCGTTCTGGATGGTGTGTACTCAAGGTAACCGAATTTGCGGACAAATCTGGAGTCGAAAAGGTGTTTTGGGGTCCCGATTGGTTGGAACTTGGAGGAAGGCAGCTTTCCGCAGATGGTGTGTTCCTTCTTGAATCTTGACCATGCATGCTTGTTACGACATGTGTGGTGTGTGACTGAGTCTGGCTTGCTGTGCTTGGCGTGCTCGTCGGGAAAGATTTCATAGCACGAGTCAACAGGTGACCATCCTCGTAGGGTAATGGCCCGGTGCGTCATGCCTTTAGTTCAAAATCTATGCCTTGTTTTGCTACACTTGGTGACGGCCTGATGTATTGTAACCATACGAAAACAGCAAACTGCTAAACGCTATTTGTAAATTTTCACAGGAAAAATGGTGTGGTAGAAAATATGATGATGTTTCAGTGTTATAGTCGTCTTGTAATAGTATCCATATGATGATGTGTCAGTGTAAATCGTCTTTCTGTATGGTACTAGTACAAGACAACAAACTGGAGTATTCTTCCACTCATTTATGAGAAACGACTCGTACCTGTAGTCCAAGTTAACGAGAGAGCTCGATGGATCAAGTAGCCATTGATGATGCGAGAATCGATTGATCTTTTCCGAGCTTATTAGGCCGTCCTCATTCTCTTAGCTAACTGTTAAAATTGTTTATTCGTAAAAAGAATATATAAGAGACAATTACCTCTTTAATTGTTGCTTCTAGGCTACTTTTTAGCCATCTCTTCGAATTATTTAAGCATAGATGTGATGTGGCTGACTCTTGCTAACTCTTCTTCAAGAGTCAGTACTGTCGCATCTTTTCTCTTTTTCTAATAAAGAATTCTAAGAGATAGCTAAGAGGTAGCCTAGAAGCAACCATTAAGGAATTAGCTATCTCTTATATATTACTTTTTTCAATAAACAATTCTAAGAGTTAGCTAAGAGGCGACCATTAGAGATGCCTTTAAAGACTTGCGATCAGTTGAAGTCCATGGAAGTCTTCGCACTGGAATGCTTCAAAGTTCTGTTTTCCAAAGCGGGTCAATGCCCAATCCCACAAACCGGGAGAAACTTTATCAGACTCAGCGCATCAAGCGGATGTTTTCAGAAGGAATTAAATGATGGAGCGACGAAGGTCCAGTTTGCTTACTACCCTCATAAATTTTACTATTTATGAGTATTAAATAAAATTTAATTATAATTTTTTTGCAGATGAGCGCAAATTTACAAGATGAATCTAATGAGTCTAATTAATTCATGTTTTGCTACAGTGATGCTACAGTAACCACTTGTTAATCACGGTCTACTTATTCTTATTAGATTTGTATTGTGAATTAGCACAGAGATTGACAATGTACTCCTCAAATGTGGAGTATAATACTAATATTAACTTCTTAAACACACAGCTAAGTTATATTAAATGTGTTGCCTAGGTTATATGAGTACATTATGGAGAAAAATGTTCACTGTAACCAATTGCTAATCACGGCCTAATTATCTACATTAGATTCGTCTTGCGAATGAACACAAAGATTTGTAATTAGACTTTATTTAATACTCTAAATGACAAGATTTTTTTATGTAACCCCTCTAACCCTAAGAAATGAATTGCAACCGAGTAGCACAGACAATGGTACTCCTCAAATGTGCAGTATAATACTAATATTAACTTCTTAAGCACACAGCTAAGTTATATGCGTTGCCTAGGTTATATGAGTACATTACGGAGAAAATTGTTCACTTGTGCATCAACTACTACTACTACTACAATTAACGCTTTAGCTAGGAGGTGCCTAGGTTAGCTTGGCTCCAGCATGCAGAGCCCGTACCGTACGATGAACGCGTCTCGATCCAGAATCATACGAGGCCGCGACGCGCGGCGACCGAGATGCTGCCACCGCCGGATCGAATCGCGTCGTCGCCAGGCCAGCAGGTCAGCAGCACCTCAAGCGCGCGGCGGTGGGGCCTGGGCTGCCTGCCGGTGCGGTGGCGCCGTTGGGTGGGCGTCCGCGACGCGAGGGAGGCATGAACGCAGTTAATGCCGGCCGGCCGGGCCGGGCCGGCGATCGATCCCCTGCCTGTGATGTGATGTCGACGATCGGGTGCCCCCACCTCACGCGGTGTTGCTCAGACCCCATTCAATGTGGACTCTGTGCACAGAGAGAGAGAGAGAGAAACCAAAGCGCCACTAGCTCCTCCTCCAGCTCATGGCTCGCACCGTACGTGCGTGCTCCTCGTCCGTCCCGGTCCTGATCGATCTACCGTTCCATTGTGACCACGGGAAATGCTTTCCCTGCATGCTTCTCCTGCTGCAAAGCGACAAGTCTTCAGGATAAAAAACGATGGTGTTTTGAACGAAAGGACGACGATCTTGGGATCGGAACATGTTTTGATCACTGAGTTTAACGATGTTAGCGCGCCTGCTCGGTTTGGAATTCCGAACATGCTGAAACAACTGAACTGACTGGCATTTGGCTGAACACGTGGTTTTGCTCAGTGATACTAGTACTACTAGTAGAAAACGGAAAAAAGAAAGTTCAGAGTGGAAACACGAGGCTGGAGGTTGCATCGTCCGTCAACAACAAGCCCGCCATGCATGCTTCCTTATGGGCCTAAATAATTCTAGTTGACATAATTGGTTTTCCTTCATACGGCGGCGCATGATTTGGTGCGTAGGATCGTCAATACATCCGTGCGAGAAAAGACAAGCGACTTCAGATTGGCAGCACACGGCCGGAACAAGATCGCAAGTGACAACAGAAATTACTCCGAACGAAAACATTGATGATGGTTTCCAGGCATGGCCACCTGTTTGGTTACGTGATCTGATTATGGTTTTTGCTACTCAAATGACGGCGCATCAGGTTGACTTGTTTGGTGTTGTTGTATTGTTGTCTTGACTCTTGACACTGTTCTGTTACCCCGGGATGTCTTCTCGGCTCTGCTTGACGAGCCTGCAGTAGTAGCCTGCTAGGTCAAAGGAGCGAGAAAGCGTTGCCGCTATGTTGGAGTCCGTGCAGTAACAACAAGACAAGAGATTGCGCGTGGAAGAAGAATGGGACTTCAACTTGCTGAGAAATCAGAAATTAGGAGTATACGATTTTATGGTTTCTGGTTTCTAGTTTAAAAAAAGAAGCATGTTTTTCAGACATGGTTTCTATTTCTTTTCGTTTTGGTTTTTTCTGTTCCTAGCAAGAAATTGAAATTGAAACCTAAAGCAATACTAGCATCCTAATACTATAGTAAGCTACACATGTTTTATCATCCAAAGTTATAAATCTTTGAGTAATATTTAATATTGTGATAAAAAGTGGACGCAAACTAAGTAATGCTTTAAATGTGGTATTTGTACTGACATTAATTGCCTACGGTATCAAACTACTTATTCGTTAAACTTACGAACATCTAAAAAGGATGGAGTTCGGAGATCAAAAGAAGAAGGGCGTCAGTTCTTTTTGGAGGCTTCCGTGTTTTGGAGTACGTAGTACTGTACACGGCCACTTGCATGAAAGTTTGACTCATTTACCAAAGTCAATTGCATGCAACAAAATGCTTGTTTGGATTCAATGTTTGCTAACATCTTTTGACCCTGAAATTAAGCTGGCCTTCCATTACTAAAGAGAGTGAAGGAGACTGGAGCAATGCTCTAACAATTGTTCTTATTCATGGCTGGAATTTACAATCCATTTATTCATGCTTAATATAGCAGTAGACAATATTCTTTCCCCATCACTCAATAATTACGCTGGTTATCTAGTCTAAAACATTTGGCAACAGTACTTTATTCATGTATGGAGAACATATAAGCACTGCCAAACAATCTTGCAGCCGAAAATAAATAGTACTAACTAAGGCTACTGAAAAATTCAGCGACAAATTCAAGTTGCAACAGTACTTTGTGCAATTGAAGTAACAAATTCGTATATCAAAAATCCATGCTGCAACAAGCTATATTGGACTTGGACTTGCTGCTTTTATTTGTCATGCATGTAGGAGTAGTATATACACACTCACTCTCTGATAAGAAAAATGCGGTACGCCGTGCTACAGCAATGCCAGTATTTTGGGAAAAATAATTTTATAAAATCATGCATCCGTCTCTCTCTCTCCTAGCAATTACGATACGCCTTCTCAATAAATGTGGATTGCACCATCCCAACACTCGCCCACAATAACTCCTCTCCTCTCTCCACATTCTCTTCCACCTGCGTTCCCCTTTCTTCTCCGCTCCGCCTTCTTCCTCGCCTCTCCCTCCATGGCCGTTTAGCTCCCCACGATCTCCTTCTCGGCACCTCCTGCTAGCTACCCTTCTGAGCTTGCAAGTTGCTGCACGCGGTAAAGCACGTATTGAGAGCTGCAACTTGCTGGTCGACATAGAGAGAGATCAGAGAGTTCCATTTCTGCAAAGGCAGATATATAGTTCTTTTCTTAGATCTCTCTGACAGTCTCACAGCCAAGTTTCCCTGGGGTTAGCTTGTCCTAGATCTGCTCCTAGTTGTGCTGTTACTTGTCAGGCAAGTTATCTCTTGAAAGGAATAGGAATAGTACAGGCTGTTCTTTTGGCTGTGGAGAACTGAAGATACATATACGCATCAGGCGAAATGGAAGGAGGTGAGGAGGCGAGGATTAGGGCTTGAGAAGTGCTAGGAGTATAATGATGATCCCGGTGAGGCACATGCCGTCCATGATCGGCCGGAACGGCGTTGCGGCGTACGGGTCCTCGTCGGCACTGTCACTCGGTCAGGTAATCTAGTTCTGCAACTTTCTTTTGATGGAGCGGAGTGAGATCAAAACTGAAAACGCCATGCCTTTTAATTTCTTTGGCGCGACCATTTCTATCTCTTCTATTTTTAAAGATCAGAACTTGCACTTGTGTTTCCTTATGTTTTCTCTTCCCTACGCTCGTCAGAAGTTTTCTTCTTTCGATTTGAAGTTTGGTCTTGCGAATGAAAGGACTATGGATGCAATATGTGCTGATCCAGCAAGGATTAGTAGCTTTTCCGTGGAACCTGGAACGGAGAGAGAGAGAGAGAGAGAGAGAGAGAGAGAGATTATCTCCAGTATACTTGGCTTCTGTTCACACCTAGGTTAGGTCATCAGAACACATGAGCCCCATTTCTTAAGACTTGCCCCTATATAAAAGGGGGAGATGATGGGGTTAGCAGCACCATGGAGAGGGGAAGGAATCGCCTGCTAGTTCTTGATCTTCCACATGCATACATATGAACCTCGACAGGTCGGTGTGTTGCTTGCTCTTTCAGCTCTCTGTCTTGTGGGCGCTTGAACAAGGAACCCGCTTTCTCTTTCTTGTTCCTCTCTGCAAGCTTGCTTTCACATCTACAAGTCCTGCATGTACCAGTTCTTCACTTCTCCCCTCTTCCCTAATCATTGCGGATCACTCTTCCATTTCAATCATTTCATCCCCAAAGTACTTTGTCTATGAGCACATTTTGGTTCACCAAAAAAAATATTTTTTGCGCATACAATAATTTACCTTTCATATCCGTCCCTAAAACTTCTCCGCATGTCTAGCCATGTTTAGTGCTGATGCTGAAACGCACGAAATGCCTGTATTTATGCCAAAGGCCCAGTATTTGGCACTTATAGTTTGCTTATTAATTGCCACAATCTTTTTCTTGATGCTGTACGCTGAAGTGTAGTTTTTCCCCTTTCCATAATTGCAGCCAAACTTGCTGGATAACCAGCAGCTTCAGCAGGCGCTGCAGCAGCAGCATCTGCTGGACCAGATCCCGGCGACGACGGCGGAGAGCGGCGACAACATGATGCGCAGCCGGGGGTCAGACCCGCTCGGCGACGAGTTCGACAGCAAGTCCGGCAGCGAGAACGTCGACGGCGTGTCCGTGGACGACCAGGACCCCAACCAGCGTCCGAACAAGAAGAAGCGCTACCACCGCCACACCCAGCACCAGATCCAGGAGATGGAAGCGTAATCATCCTAACGCTTCTTGTCCATTTCCTTAATTCTGCACAACTTGATCTTGAAATGCATTGGATGCTTAGTAATTGCCTTGTGCCATGGAATTATGTGAATTTAAAATATGCATGAAATGTTGTTGGTATATGCTGAATTAATAAGATCAGAACAAAATAGTCGGTTACTGTTCACTGAGACTGATGCAAGCTCACGTATAGAAGTCAAATTGAGTTGTTGCTCGTCATATTTTGAAGTACTATTGTATACGTTGACCCAAACCGTTTTTGTTCTTTTGCTCTTCTCGAAACCAACATTGCATTCAAGAGATAGGCCTAGTGCGTTCACACGTCATAAGATACTCATTTTTTGAATTTATTGAATTGCTGCTGCACACAGGTTTTTCAAGGAATGCCCACACCCTGACGACAAGCAGCGCAAGGAGCTGAGCCGGGAGCTCGGGCTGGAGCCGCTCCAAGTCAAGTTCTGGTTCCAGAACAAGCGCACGCAAATGAAGGTAAGAGCAAGCCCAATAAGTAAACAAACATTTGTCTAAGCTCAATAAATAAACAAACATTTGTCTTACATTTGTCTTACCGACAACCTAGCAAGCTAGCAGGTAAGGCATACAACAAATTGTCTATATAACAAATTTTTAATTTTTTATTGGCCCCACAGTTCACCTATTTCTCTATTTCTCTCCCTCACATCATCACCTCATCAGCACTCACAAACAACTCGGGCTGTGTGGCGACAAAGCAACAAACTCTCTTCTCTCTCCTCACTTTTTTCCTTTGTGTCAAAAAAAAGTCCTGCAAGCTTGTCTATACGCATTTTATTGTGCTTGCTCTAATGCGCAGTAATGACCGAACAATTACTCAAATAAATGCCACTCTCGTCTCAGTCTTCTGCAGTCTGTCTGTTCTTCCTGATCATTTCTGTGGAAATGAAAACTTTTAACTGAACCTTGAGCGTTTGATCAAACGCTTGGGGGCCGGCCGGAAAGGGAGGAAAGAAAGCAAGAGAGCCCGGTAGCGAGGCAGCGGCGTCTCAACCACTTCATTTAAGCCTCTGACCGAGCCTCTGACAGACTGCATTCATGGCCTATTACTATAACTGGACAAAGCTCGCCCACACAGCGCCATGTCCTCTGGTGCATGCACGCTGCCAAATGTTGTGACAGACCCAGGCCATGGCAGCACTGCACCGGCTATAGTCAAACCCCACCCATGCATACTCCTGCTGCATGAGTGCGGTACTTCTGAAAAGTAGAAAGTCATCCTGAAGTGTTCGTGGTTCTTTTTGCATGAGTGCATTTGGAGTAGTTTGGAAACTTCTGTAAACTGGGCGCGCTATGTTGCGCGGGTTTCGCTCCCCCCTAAAGTGCAGGATCTAGATATCTGACCTGTAGTTTAGGGGGGCGGACCCCTTTTTTACTTCACTTTTGTTTCTCTCATGCTGTGTACTGAATTGGACCCCCGTTTCATGTTTTGAAATGGGGGTGGGTAATCCCATGTCGAAAAAAAATGCATACTCCTGCTGCCTACCTGGCACACGTTTACAGCACAGTTCATGGTTCTGACCAAGGCACAGCTGCATTTTGGTCGCACTAATCATAATCATGTACAGTGCCGAGCTTGTTTAACGGTGATCAATCAAAGCTTAATTCTTCGTAAAGAACTGGAACAATGTAGCTCTGTCGATTCTAATTGTGATGATCGACTTGTGACCAAATGAATGAATGGCGTACGTTTTGATGTGAACGTGGGCAAATTGTTGCAGAACCAGCACGAGCGGCAGGAGAACTCGCAGCTGCGCGCGGAGAACGAGAAGCTGCGCGCCGAGAACATCCGGTACAGGGAGGCCCTGAGCAGCGCGTCGTGCCCCAATTGCGGCGGCCCGGCGGCGCTCGGCGAGATGTCCTTCGACGAGCACCACCTCCGCGTCGAGAACGCGCGCCTGCGCGACGAGATCGACCGCATCTCCGCCATCGCCGCCAAGTACGTGGGCAAGCCCATGGTCTCCTTCCCCGTGCTGTCCAGCCCGCTCGCCGCCGCGCGCGCCGGCGTGGCGTCGCCGCTGGACCTTGGCGCCGGCGCCGGCGACATCTTCTCCGGTGGCGCCGGGGAGCTGCTGCGCGGCGCGGCGGCGCAGTCGGACGCCGACAAGCCCATGATCGTGGAGCTGGCCGTCGTGGCCATGGAGGAGTTGCTCCGCATGGCGCAGGTGGACGCGCCGCTCTGGAACGCGCCGGGGATTGATGGCTCCGGCGAGACGCTGAACGAGGATGAGTACGCGCGGATGTTCCCGCGTGGGATCGGGCCCAAGCAGTACGAGCTCAAGTCGGAGGCGTCACGCGACAGCGCCGTCGTCATCATGACACACGCCAACCTCGTCGAGATCCTCATGGACGTGGTATGTATTCCACTGACTGATCGTCATGACTCCGCATTGTATTAGTAGCATATTGTTTCGGTGTTCTGCAGAATCGATATGGCACTGAGGGGATATATACTGATTGCTTGTTCTTTAGAACCAGTATGCGACGGTGTTCTCAAACATTGTGTCGAGAGCGGCAACGCTGGAGGTCCTGTCCACCGGCGTGGCGGGGAACTACAACGGTGCACTGCAAGTGGTACGTGTTCTGACGATGTAGCACTCGATGATGTTTTTGTGATCGATCTGTCATCTGTTCATCGCTGTAAATTGACATTTCCACTAATTTCTATCCTCTTTGCAGATGTCAGTGGAGTTCCAGGTGCCGTCGCCGCTTGTGCCAACCAGGGAGAGCTACTTCGTGAGGTACTGCAAGCAGAATTCCGACGGGACATGGGCCGTCGTCGACGTCTCGCTGGACAGCCTGCGCCCTAGCTCAGTTCTCAAATGTCGGCGTAGGCCGTCAGGATGCCTAATCCAAGAAATGCCCAATGGCTACTCAAAGGTGAATTGTCACAGATTCTCCGTAGCTTATGCTTTATTCAGGATTGCACTTGTGTGTCGGTTCAGAGACTGATCATGAGATTTGTACTAATTAATCTGTGCATCAGGTGACCTGGGTGGAGCACGTCGAGGTGGACGACAGGTCGGTGCACAATATCTACAGGCTGCTGGTGAACTCAGGACTTGCATTCGGCGCAAGGCGGTGGGTTGGGACGCTAGACCGGCAGTGCGAGCGTCTCGCCAGCGTCATGGCCAGCAACATTCCGACCAGCGACATTGGAGGTAAAGCTCTCTTCCCACGCATGTTTTGCCCATTTTAGCACCACCACATGGTACAATCCTTATAGCCGACCAAAGGTTTGAAAAACTCACGAATTCTACCTTGCAGTGATCACAAGCTCGGAGGGAAGGAAGAGCATGCTGAAGCTTGCAGAGAGGATGGTGATGAGCTTCTGCGGCGGCGTCACGGCCTCAGCCGCGCACCAGTGGACCACGCTGTCCGGCAGCGGCGCCGAGGACGTCCGTGTCATGACGAGGAAGAGCGTTGACGACCCAGGCAGGCCGCCGGGCATCGTCCTCAACGCTGCAACCTCCTTCTGGCTCCCCGTCCCGCCCAAGCGCGTCTTCGACTTCCTCCGCGACGAGAGCTCTCGCAGCGAGGCATGCATTTCACTGCACCCATATGATCAAACGCATCAGCTTTTTATACATACAAACACGAAAAAATTTATTAACACGTCGTGTCTTATTTCGCAGTGGGACATCCTCTCCAATGGCGGCGTCGTTCAAGAAATGGCTCACATCGCCAATGGCCGCGATCACGGCAACTGCGTCTCGCTTCTACGTGTCAATGTAAGCACATGCTGCTAAACCGATTCGATTCTTCATGCATGAATGCATGCGATAACGTATTGATCTTGATGTGTAATGTGATGTAACAGAGCACCAACTCGAACCAAAGCAACATGCTGATCCTGCAAGAGAGCTGCACGGACTCGTCAGGCTCCTACGTCATCTACGCGCCGGTGGACGTCGTGGCCATGAACGTCGTGCTCAACGGCGGCGACCCCGACTACGTGGCGCTGCTGCCGTCGGGCTTCGCCATCCTGCCCGACGGCCCCG
>LAPY01000049.1:284460-314489 GCA_000970635.1 Eragrostis tef
GCCGACAAGCCCATGATCGTGGAGCTGGCCGTGGCGGCCATGGAGGAGCTGCTCCGCATGGCGCAGGTGGACGCGCCGCTCTGGAACGCGCCGGGGATTGATGGCTCCGGCGAGACTCTGAACGAGGAGGAGTATGCGCGCATGTTCCCGCGCGGGATCGGGCCCAAGCAGTACGAGCTCAAGTCGGAGGCGTCACGCGACAGCGCCGTCGTCATCATGACACACGCCAACCTCGTCGAGATCCTCATGGACGTGGTATGTATTCCACTGACTGATCGTCATGACTCCGCATTGTATTAGTAGCATATTGTTTCGGTGTTCTGCAGAATCGATATGGCACTGAGGGGATATATACTGATTGCTTGTTCTTTAGAACCAGTATGCGACGGTGTTCTCAAACATTGTGTCGAGAGCGGCAACGCTGGAGGTCCTGTCCACCGGCGTGGCGGGGAACTACAACGGTGCACTGCAAGTGGTACGTGTTCTGACGATGTAGCACTCGATGATGTTTTTGTGATCGATCTGTCATCTGTTCATCGCTGTAAATTGACATTTCCACTAATTTCTATCCTCTTTGCAGATGTCAGTGGAGTTCCAGGTGCCGTCGCCGCTTGTGCCAACCAGGGAGAGCTACTTCGTGAGGTACTGCAAGCAGAATTCCGACGGGACATGGGCCGTCGTCGACGTCTCGCTGGACAGCCTGCGCCCTAGCTCAGTTCTCAAATGTCGGCGTAGGCCGTCAGGATGCCTAATCCAAGAAATGCCCAATGGCTACTCAAAGGTGAATTGTCACAGATTCTCCGTAGCTTATGCTTTATTCAGGATTGCACTTGTGTGTCGGTTCAGAGACTGATCATGAGATTTGTACTAATTAATCTGTGCATCAGGTGACCTGGGTGGAGCACGTCGAGGTGGACGACAGGTCGGTGCACAATATCTACAGGCTGCTGGTGAACTCAGGACTTGCATTCGGCGCAAGGCGGTGGGTTGGGACGCTAGACCGGCAGTGCGAGCGTCTCGCCAGCGTCATGGCCAGCAACATTCCGACCAGCGACATTGGAGGTAAAGCTCTCTTCCCACGCATGTTTTGCCCATTTTAGCACCACCACATGGTACAATCCTTATAGCCGACCAAAGGTTTGAAAAACTCACGAATTCTACCTTGCAGTGATCACAAGCTCGGAGGGAAGGAAGAGCATGCTGAAGCTTGCAGAGAGGATGGTGATGAGCTTCTGCGGCGGCGTCACGGCCTCAGCCGCGCACCAGTGGACCACGCTGTCCGGCAGCGGCGCCGAGGACGTCCGTGTCATGACGAGGAAGAGCGTTGACGACCCAGGCAGGCCGCCGGGCATCGTCCTCAACGCTGCAACCTCCTTCTGGCTCCCCGTCCCGCCCAAGCGCGTCTTCGACTTCCTCCGCGACGAGAGCTCTCGCAGCGAGGCATGCATTTCACTGCACCCATATGATCAAACGCATCAGCTTTTTATACATACAAACACGAAAAAATTTATTAACACGTCGTGTCTTATTTCGCAGTGGGACATCCTCTCCAATGGCGGCGTCGTTCAAGAAATGGCTCACATCGCCAATGGCCGCGATCACGGCAACTGCGTCTCGCTTCTACGTGTCAATGTAAGCACATGCTGCTAAACCGATTCGATTCTTCATGCATGAATGCATGCGATAACGTATTGATCTTGATGTGTAATGTGATGTAACAGAGCACCAACTCGAACCAAAGCAACATGCTGATCCTGCAAGAGAGCTGCACGGACTCGTCAGGCTCCTACGTCATCTACGCGCCGGTGGACGTCGTGGCCATGAACGTCGTGCTCAACGGCGGCGACCCCGACTACGTGGCGCTGCTGCCGTCGGGCTTCGCCATCCTGCCCGACGGCCCGGCCGGCGGCAGCATGCAAGGCGACGGCGGCGTCGGCACCGGCGGCTCGCTCCTGACGGTGGCGTTCCAGATACTGGTGGACTCCGTCCCCACAGCCAAGCTCTCGCTGGGGTCGGTGGCGACGGTGAACAGCCTCATCGCCTGCACCGTGGATCGCATCAAGGCGGCGGTCTCCGGCGAGAGCAATAATCCTCAGTAGCTTCGTTGAATCAAGGAATGTTATCATGCTTGCGTTGGAGGTACATGCACAGCAATTCAGTGTTACAACTTGAAAGATCACTAACGCGATTTTTCTGTAATTCTGATGGATTTGATTTGTGTTCTGCAGGAGCAGCAAGTTTTAGAGCTTTCATCAGTGGGAAGTCAAGAACGCACCTCAGACTCCCCTTGCCATGTGGTGCTCATAGTTTGGTTATTTTTTCCACCTCTGTTCTGTGAAATTCCGGAAATTCCAAGATGTGATTCTGCAAAATGGGTCACCACTATGCAAGGGCGGTTGGTTCGGGTATTGACTTCCTCTTCATGTTGGCCTCTCGGATGCTGCTCCCTGTGAAGTTAGGCTCGTTTTTGTCTTGTGGACTACAAACCCGTAATTTAGTCTGTAATTTGTGATGCTGCTGCTGTTCAAACTTTTTCCCAGTGCCCGGTAGTAGAAATTTCAGAATAGAAATTTGTGTCCCTTTGGGTTCTTAGCTTTGTTGCACTTCTGGTTTATTTGGCCACCATTTCAATCGCAAATGTGCTGTGTGTGATGTGCATCCGTGATCCCATTTCCTTTTGCCTATATTCGGTTTCGCAGATACATTGCATTATTGTATCATGGCCGTGGAATGCGATTCCCAATTTTCTCTGGTCGTGACAAAAATCTGCCATCTATTATCAGACTGCTTTTTTTGGGAGGGATATTATCAGACTGCTTTGATGAATTAAGTTCACCAATTTCGTGGGATACATGGGTCGCTTGATCCAGCACTCCGGTCGCGAGGGGGTTCCGTTCCGTTTGGCCAGGTCGGAACCGAACGGCGCCGCTGTCTCTGGACGTGCCACCCTCGCGACCGGAGTGCGGATGTGTTAACACAACGCGATCTCAATGACTCGTCATCATGACACATGCCACCCTCGTTGAGATCCTCATGGACGTGGTACGCGACGACGAACTTGACATGATATGAGTGCGAAATGGAATGCCTATACCTCGTTCTTGTTTGAACTGTAAGGGAATTCTCATTGATTTTTTGGGTGCTGCTGGATTCTGATGTGCAGAATCAATAGGCAACGGTGTTCTCCAGCATCGTATCGAGAGCTGCGACGCTGGAGGAGGTCCTGTCCACAGGCGTAACGGGGAACTACAACCAACGGTGCGTTGCAAGTGGTACGTGTTCTAAAATGTTGCATTCGATGAAAGACGCGTCTACTTGTTTCTATCCTCATTGCAAATATCAGTGAAGTTTTTTTTTAACCTCTTATAAATGTAATATCTGTTCGTGTATAAAAAAGACTCGTCAACGCACCTACACGACCAAACCTACATCTATATACAGCTCTAAGGCCCGCGTCCCTCGAGAGATCATCAGACTTAACTAAATCTGATGTGCGACGAGGAGCGTCGCTTCTCTTTGTGTCTCCACGCGTGGGAGGCACCCACCAAATAAAAGGTGGTCTCGAAGATTACAGAAGGCATCTGCCAAATAACACACAAGCCTCTAAAAACTTAAAAAAAAAAGAAACAAAGAAGCCCCTTTAGCCTTGAGAGCTTCGCACGTCGCCGGCCGACGAAGCAAGATCTGGCAGCACCGCTCCTGCAACCTTGGACCCATAAGCCGGCGAACCTGTTAAGAATCCGCCGACGAGCTCCCCTGATCGGGGCCCTTTCACAAGCACATCAACGGCGCCGGAGAGAAGTCGTCGTCGACGACAAGGAAGCTCGGGAGACATTATTCCCCGGACGCACTGGCGCCGCCGTTCACCACCACATCCTGGACACAAGACTCGTCGGTAACACAAAGCCGCCACCGGTACAAACCTGTCACTCATGCCATCGGCCACCATCGACCGGCATGGAAGGTCGAAGCAGCAACGCCGGAGAACACCCGATGAGCAACTTCAACACCTCCCTTACGTCGCTCTCCGGCGTCGAAACGACAGAGGAGAAAGCAACCATGGTGCAGTGGCACCATGGATTATTTAGCACCTAAAGAGAACTACCCTAGGGCTATACACATAGCACACGGCGAAATCCGGCTTCCCCTTCCTCTCCAGCGCCGACGAGGGCGCCAGAGAGGAGGGGGAAGCACCCACATCAGTCGCCGGGCCGAGGTCGCCTCGCATCCGCCGCTCTCCTGTAGCAAGGGAAAAGAGACGAAAGGATGATATCATATCAGTGGAGTTCCAGGTGCCATCCTCGCTCGTGCCGACAAGGAAGAGCTACTGCAAGCAGAATTCTGACGGGACATGGGTCGTCGTTGACGTCTCGCTGGACAGCCTGCGCCCCAGTTCAGTTCTCAAATGTCGGTGCAGGACGTCAGGATGCCTAATCCAAGAAATGCCCAATGGCAAATCTCAAATGTCAGTGCAGCCCGGACATATGCGCCACCGTCAAGAGACAACCACCCATGTTAGAACGTCCCCAAAGGCTGACTCTTAGCTGCCTCCTAGAATTGTTTATTAGATAAAATAAAGAGAGAGAAGACTGCTAGCTCTTTCTCAAAAGTTAGTCTCTAAAAAAAATAAGAGACTTAAATATAGACCCCACTCATCAACAATCCTTCCTAAGAGCTAGATGCTGACTCTTAGCTAACTCTATCATCGTGGACGCTCTTATGGTGTCAAAGACAACATGCTAATACCAACTCCTTTTCATGAGAAAAGCTGCCGTCAATTTGTCAGACTGCGCTTAATTGCATCTATGTCCATGCCAACATAACTAGATATCTCATGTTCTGGACCATTTCTTACAGAACAGTTAGTTCTTAAATAAAATGCACAAAATTGGACATGTACGTTTACAGTACTGCTCCCTCTCATATTGCCATATACTATGTACAATCACTCTGCTTACAAATTCGACTGTTTCCAAATGCCTCTTATGTCCATGATGAAAATAAAACAATACGAACCTTGCCAAAGAACAAAACTAACCAGCCACTTTATCGAACCAGTCTGGATAAAAGGTGAAATTCAGATTCTCGTCAAAGCTATACTAGAGAAATCATTCCGTGTACCCATGTCAGTCATAAAGATATTTTCTCATCATTCCGTGGGGAGTCAACCTGAGTGGGGAGGAGGTCGGCAAATGAAAAATCATGGAACGGTGGACCTGCAACACATGTTGAGTTCAGTGGCAAATTTTATTTGCAAATTGCAATATGATCATAGTAACTACTAATTAATACGATAAGCAACACTTCATCGAGAATTATGAAGTTAATAAAATAGTAGCAAATTATATAGAATTGCTGCCCCTTACTCGTGGCTAAAATGCAAAAAAAAAAAATTAATCCCACTATATTATACTTCTCCCCCAAAATAAACGTGAAAATGCTCATTTCGAATTTAACTATTTATAGTGTTGGCGGCAATTTTACCTTTTTGCTCAGCTAAAAGGTAAAGTGGAATGTGAGCTACCATCTTTGTTCCTCCCTCGCTCCAGTTCACAATACCAGGACCATTTCCTTGGGCAGTGGATGGTCCCAGTACAGATAAACAGATGGCTGGTTCATTCATGAGCCCTAAATAGTCACAGGCGCGTTGCCAGACTCTCCTGTCTGAGGTTCGGGAACGAGCGACCTGCAGGAAATTAAGCCGTTAATACGCTCTTTTTGTGAGAAGTCACATTATTAATCATAGATGACCATTTATCTTATACATAAGAAGGGTCAAGTACCTTGGATAATGATACACGTGCTCTTGGAACCAACTCTCTATGGCATGTTGCGAGTTTTGCAATTGCTGTCACCAGAAAGCAGAGGAGTCTAGCTTGGGATGATTTTCTGGAAGATGCACCCATAGAATCGAATCCTGGTTCCTGGCTTAGTCCCAAACGACTTGATGACAAGATACAAAAGAACTCAGTCATGTGTGACGCTAAGGACATGTAGGAAAGAAGACAAGTTGGCAGGGGCCTCACCTAGTTGCCAGGTTTTCATACAATAGTAACTCCAGATTTTCAAATAGCTCACGAGCTATATCTTTGCGATTTATTCCTCCAGCTCCATGCTCACCAATGGCCCAGCATAAGTGGAGTGCCAACTCTGTCTGCAGGGATCATATTCCTCAGAAAATTCAGTTCCGATATGAAAGAGAATCAATTATAAAGAACATAAGGAAGAGAAGGGCAGATAATGATGTAGCAATTTCAGTGCATAACTCAATCAGAAGGGACTAGGAACTTGAATGCTATAACTTGCCTTTGCAGGACTATCATGAGCCTCCCCTAGTCTGTCAGTAATAGGCTTCTGCAGGACGGTCCAAAATTATCATGCAAAACTATGATAAAATCCTACATACACAAGAAGGGTTCAAAGAACCTTTTTCCTTGTTGCGACAAAGTTTTTCAAACAGGGGCTATCACTCTATTATCTGAGTTCTGGCATGTATGTATAGTGAGAAATAAATCATTGTAATTCACTCTCAATACCTTTAGTACTGCAATGATGTCAGGAGAGCGCTGAAATGCTGCCAATATGAAATCAGACAGCCTTTTCCTCACCTACAAAAATGTTATATCAAGGAGCTTGTGTAACTTAAATCTGAATATATCATGGAACTATCACAACCCAATTACTCGTGTGAGACAGCCTAAAGTCATGACAAACAAGGCCTAAGTTTGCGCTTATCATTTTGGCCAGTTACTATATCCAAACACAAACAAGATAGACTTAGCATATCACTGCTCCATTTGGATATTCAATGCATCTTAAACATTTAGGATAGCTATGAGAGTTAGTATGCTTCGCAGAAAAGGTGCTTCAACATTGACTTGAGACGTTGATTTCTAACTACTCAAAAATTGGTGGCCCATGAGGTAAATTACTTTTGTTAGACAAAACCGCATGTGATTGCTATCTTTCCAGGCGCATTTCTAGTAAGACACAGAAGATAGTAGGACATATTGTAATAAATCAAAGTTTGTCTACCTCGAAGGAGAAAACCTTGTCTGGGAACATTGCAGCATATCTTGACATAACAACCGGAATCAGAGCACATAAGAGCGCTGAACAAACAAACATGAATTTTCAAATCAACAATCCATTAGCATGTGTTAACAATAATAAAAAAAAAGATAGGCAACCTACAGTCATTGACATCCCGCAGTGCTGTCGCAAAATACAATGTAAGAAAGCTAGGTGCCATTTTCAGTGACTGTTTTAATCTGTCAGATTGTGGGCTGTTTACAGCTGCTTGTAATGTGGAGGATATCGTAGGGGATATCCAATGTTTTGCCTAAGGTGAACAAAAGAAACAAAATATATAAGATTAGAATTAGGAATTTAGAGGGAAATATGTAAACATATATAGTATTATTGTACAAGCATAGCTACTTACAGCAATGCCATCATTTTCATCTTTTAGAAGATCAAGGAGCATTGGATCAGCAAGGTCTAGAGGTCCACTATCATCAGAACCTGAGTTACCACTAGGATCTTCTATTGCAGAACCAGTATATGCCTCGTCCATTAGTGCAAGGAGCATCTGTACCATGCAAAAAGGATATAGACTTATGCTCTTAGCAGTTTAGATTAAAAATAATTCATCCATAGCTTCTAGATCAAATCATAGGTTCATAGCTAAAGATAACCTCAGGTGCAGCACTCTTCTGGATTGTAGCTATACTACTGCCAATGAGAGTTCCAGAACTTCTTTCCACCTTTTCCAATGCCACCACCAACACTGCACATGTTCAAGAAATGAAGGAGGAAAATGAAGTTTAAATATTTTCATTTTACCAGATAACAAAATTCAACAATGGATGCTATGAAATAACACAGTTTGAACCAACTAATATGCTCAACCAAGCGATCAAACTTGGTGACCCTCCCAACTGTTAAATTCCTCTAGCTCATGTTCATTAAAATTAATAACTGAGCAGAGTAAAAGGTGCCCTTGATGGGTCTAAAACAATGATAATGATGAATGTTAGAGCAAATTTTGCTACACAAACCAAGACCAGCAGGAACTAAGTCATGACACAAGTTATGTACATAACACAAATCTCTCCGGTTACATTGGATACGCTCCTGAGGACAGCAGAGTCAAGAGTTTAATCATGTTAACATGCACCTAGCTTAAGAAAGCTAAATATCTGCCAAAACCGTGCAGCTTATATAAAAGAAATTTAAGGAAGTCCTGAGGCTTACTCGGCAAATCCATAAGGGACAAGAAGAGAGGAAGAAAAGATCCTGGAGACATCATTAATGGAAGCACTTCTGAAAACTTCTGCTCCAATCTAGTATGTCAATGAAAAAATTTGGTAGTTCAACAGGATTTATATGAAATATTTAAGCTACCAGGCATCTGGAGGAAACAGGTGTAATGGATCTGTGCGAAGTTGCCGAGCAATTAAGAGGACATACCTCTCACCATTTGATGCAATTAGCTTCAACAACAATGGATAGAACTGCATATACACAACGTCACATGAGCAATGTCACGTACTAACATGGTATAATAGAAAATTGTAAAGTTAAAAGGGAAAAGGCATATAGAGTTAAAACACACACAAATAAGGCAGTTAGAATAATATTATCGATTCAGAACTACATGTGTATTTGCTAGATCTGAATGAGTAATAATTTCAAGTGAATATGTGTGGCACCTGTGGGATCAAGGTGGGAAAAGAGATCAAGATCTTTGTCTTGTTTGCTATAATGAATTCAAGTGTGCGTTCTGCAACAACAGGATCTGCAAACTCCCTATGGCATCAAGAAAGAAAAAATTGAGCGATTTAAAAGCTTGCTGAGGAAATCCAACCATAGCACATATATCAAGAGAAACTGTGGAAAACAATATTACCTACTTAAGCAAGAGCGAAAGAAGGTTTTTAAGCTTCCATCAGCATCGTGCAGGACAGCCTCCCCAAAGTCCAGGAAGAACTGAAGAATGGTCTGTGTAGGAAACATACAGATCAGCTTTGTCTATTAGTATGGCCAAACTTTTTACACAAGGAAACATTGCCGCCTACATTCAATGGTTTTGTTTACTGATGACTGCATACGAAATGCTCTTTTTGGAGGTCAATTGGGGAGTAAGTACATGTATCTGAAGCTTAAAACCAGACGTCACATTTTCAGTAATAAACTTGTAACATAAAAGTACGATTCTACCAAAAATGACTGTAGTTTCAGACGGCTGAGCCTTTCTACATCAAAAGCAAGGAAAAGAAATCTTTGCAGCCCAAAATTGGGGGAATGGTTAAAGTCAGTAAACGGAAGAATGTCTTACAAGAAGCAGCACGCCTGTGGAGGCCACGGACTGCGTCGGCGCCGCTGCGCAGCGCTGGAAGAGCTTGCTCATCACCGGGAAGGCCCGCGCCACCATCTCGTCGCTCGCCTCTTTCGCGTCTTTGCACATCTCGCACACCCTCCTAAGCTTCACGCGAGAGGCATACGAATCTAACATAAGCGACGCACAAATCGCACCCATGTGTCCATGCGACCGGCCAGTAGGGGAGATGCGCTTACGGATTGGAGGAGGTTGGGGACAACGTCACATGAGCAATGTCACGTACTAACATGGTATAATAGAAAATTGTAAAGTTAAAAGGGAAAAGGCATATAGAGTTAAAAAACACACACAAATAAGGCAGTTAGAATAATATTATCGATTCAGAACTACATGTGTATTTGCTAGATCTGAATGAGTAATAATTTCAAGTGAATGTGTATGGCACCTGTGGGATCAAGGTGGGAAAAGAGAACAAGATCTTTGTCTTGTTTCCTATAATGAATTCAAGTGTGCGTTCTGCAACAACAGGATCTGCAAACTCCCTATTGCATCAAGAAAGAAAAAATTGAGCGATTTAAAAGCTTGCTTAGGAAATCCAACCATAGCACATATATCAAGAGAAACTGTGGAAAACAATATTACCTACTTAAGCAAGAACGAAAGAAGGTTTTTAAGCTTCCATCAGCATCGTGCAGGACAGCCTCCCCAAAGTCCAGAAAGAACTGAAGAATGGTCTGGGTAGGAAACATACAGATCAGCTTTGTCTATTAGTATGGCCAGAATTTTTATACAAGGAAACATTGCCGCCTACTTAATTCAATGGTTTTGTTAACTGATGACTGCAGACGAAATGCTCTTTTTGGTGGTCAATTGGGGAGTAAGTACATGTATTTGAAGCTTAAAACCAGACGTCACTGATAATTTTCAATAATAAACTTGTAACATAAAAGTACGATTCTACCAAAAATGACTGTAGTTTCAGACGGCTGAGCCTTTCTACATCAAAAGCAAGGAAAAGAAATCTTTGCAGCCTAAAATTGGGGAATGATTCAAGTCAGTAAACAGAAGAATTTCTTACAAGCAGCAGCACGCCTGTGGAGGCCACGGACTGCGTCGGCGCCGCTGCGCAGCGCTGGAAGAGCTTGCTCATCACCGGGAAGGCCCGCGCCACCATCTCGTCGCTCGCCTCCTTCGCGTCTTTGCACATCTCGCACACCCTCCTAACCTTCACGCGAGAGGCATACGAATCAACATAAGCGCGGCACAAATCGCACGCATGTGTCCTTGCGACCGGCCAGTAGGGGAGATGCGCTTACGGATTGGAGGAGGTTGGGGTCGGAGGCGGGGGCAGCAGCCGCTACGGAGTCCCGGGAGGCGGCGGAGAGGGAGCGAAGGTGGAAATCGTAGCTGCCGTCGCCGCCGGCGACCTCCGGCGAAGCCATGGCCGTCACCTCCGTCGTGCCTCGAGTCGCTGACGAGTGGGTTAGGGATGGAAAGGAGTAGAACGGGTTTCGACATCTCCCGGGCCTTGTAAAGCCCAGAAAAGTAGGCCCATTCAAACAAAGGTACCTGCCTTAATCCTGGTAGTACAAACTGCAGATGGTTGGTTGAATACGAACCATGGGGAAGATCGTCGGACGCAGTTCTTAGAGATCTCATCGGAGAGGCCTGCGACGATCATCACGGAAGAAAGTCGGCGTGCCTATGTACATTGATTTTTACAGCGGTCGAATGCAAGATAGACTATGGGACAGACAATGCAAGGTGACTCGAACCTCTGTCCGAGTCCGTTCTTTTGTCGCTTGCTACGCAACTCTACTATAACAACCAAGAGTTGAGCGTGGAGAGCAGAGATAGATAATAGCCCACGTAACGTGACAACGTTCTGAATGGTGGTTTGGTTCCACACTCAAGTTTAAGAGTGCAACCGGAACCAGCAAACTCGCCAATCTGAATTCTGAATCAAAGATCGTTTCTTAAGCCTGATGACGAAGAGCGAGACGAGCAGCTACAGCGGAGGACTCTAATCCACTCGTCCTTCCACGGCCCCGGCACCGTCTCGTCGTCACACAGTCTGAAGAACTAACGGTTCATGCAAGCAACTGACAAAAGCTTCCGGGACGACTAAAAGCCCGACTCAGATGGCGAGCACCGAGAGAACAAACCCATGGGCGGAGCCAGAGGGTGGACAGGGTGGGAGATTTGGGCCGACGCCCCACCCTCACTCACCCATGCCCAACAGCCATACTGCCCACAGCCCAAACGAGCAATCAGCGAGTGACCAGGCGTCGATGCGGAGACGGGAGAGGCAACGTAACCATCTGGCCGAGACGCCGACGCGACCAGTTGAGTTGCAGCGCGGCCACACGGTTTCAGCTGGCGCCTGGCGGGGAGTGGCGACGACCCGGCAGCCGGCATGCGCCTGCGCGGCTGTGCGCCTGCGCCCCTGATCAACGACACAACCGAGGGCACGCGACGCGACTCGATTCGGCTCCGGCGAGCGGCCATGCTCGGTGGACTGGCGCTACGCCCATGCTCAATCGGGGCTTGTCTTGTGTTTGATAATTCTGCAACAAAATTAGATGCAAATTGTTCTGTGGAATCTAAATTCATCCCTGCTCCAGTAGTTTGCTTGGCTTCGCATTTTTAAAACGACAATCCACCGGATGGAATGAGCTGAACGCCACTGGACAGAGACCTGTATTATCTTCTGATACACTCCAGATGCTGCCAGTATTATTGTGTCATTGTCTGAAATGTGTGATTGTCCTGAACCATACTTAGCTCCGCTATGATTAGTGCAAAAATGTGCTACAGTAAAATGATTGATCCGAACTGAACATTAATTAAGTCCTCGTCGTCCATTTACCGTACAGTTCGTGAGGGGAAAAAAATTTCGGCCCACCCTAAATTTGAGTCCTAGCTCCGCCACTGCACAAACCATGTACTACTGGAAGATCGCGCGAGGCAAAGCCCGGTGGAGGCCACGGACGCCGTCGTCGGGAAATCCCTCCCGGGGAACTCCCGCGGCATCATCTCCTTCCTCGCCTCCTCGCACAAGGCACTCGAGTCGACAAACGCGGCACTAAGTCCGACGCTCATGGATCATCGGAGGCGGCCGCAGCAGAGTTTCCACAGGGGGCGGAGACCGACAGGATGTAGAAGTCGTAGCTGCCGTTGCCGCCGGCGAGCACCGGCGGAGCCATGGCCGGGACCTCCGCCGTGCGTCGTCGAATGAGTAGTCATCGGAGTGGCTTCATGAACATGCCGGCGGCCCGTGGCGCGGCGCTGTAACCGCGCTGGCACAAGGACATGGCGTGTGAGCGTGATTGGCGCCGCGAATAGTAAAGGACGCTGGCCTCTCCTCAGTCCTCACGCAGTCACGCGGCCGCCCGCATATACTTTGTTAAATGCGAACAGAGCAGCTTCCTCTCTCTTCTTTCTTTCTTTTTCTTTTTTTTTTTTTAAGAACCTGCTGGTGGTGACCGTTCGAGCAGGGAAGACGATGAACCAGGCTTTTCTTATGGGCTTCAAACTGTCCAGCCTTGAGCCTTCGTGTTGCCCAGGCCCAGATAAGGACATGCTAAGTTTGGGGTCAGGGGTCGGCCTCGAGATGGCAGACGTGTGAACCTCCCATTGGATGGCGCGGATGCGCTCCCCTCCCGGATTCATCGGGCAGCAGCAGTAGAGAGGAGCGACCATGACGCGCCAGGGACAGCGAAACTCCAATAACCATCACCAAAAGAAAAATCTAAGAAATTGACCGCGTCGGCCATGGTTCTCGTGCTGCTGGGATCTCTTGCGTCTTCAAGCCCTGCTTGTTCGCCCAGCTCCAGGTACTTGAGCCGCAAGTACTAGCTATGGTTTCTTGGTGAAAATTTGTTGCCTGCTGTGAATAGGTCAGGGTGTGGTCTAGTTACTGTGGGAGCAGACTAAGATGGAGGACAATAGAGCAATTTGTCAGAACGGATGAGGGTAGATTTGTTTTAATCTGAAGTATGTTTGGGTGCTTTTCAATTCTAGTTTCTAAATCAAATTCCAACATCAGTAGTTCAGTACTGTGATCGAGTCATAGTGAACTGCCTACCAGATATCTTAAAATACTCACGGGATGACTATCTTTGTCACTCCTAGTCTAAATGCAATGCTGAAGATGTAATTGAGAACAGCACCAAGAGCACTGAAATGTTCAGTAAATCTTACCGGTTTTCAGTTTGCGTCAGAATGGATGAGGGTAGATTTGTTTTAATCTGAAGTATGTTTGGGTGCTTTTCAATTCTAGTTTCTAAATCAAATTCCAACATCAGTAGTTCAGTACTGTGATCGAGTCATAGTGAACTGCCTACCAGATATCTTAAAATACTCACGGGATGACTATCTTTGTCACTCCTAGTCTAAATGCAATGCTGAAGATGTAATTGAGAACAGCACCAAGAGCACTGAAATGTTCAGTAAATCTTACCGGTTTTCAGTTTGTTTCCTCTCTTGTTGATTCGTGTTGACAGGACAAAATGTAGCTCGCTGAATCAGAAAGCAACAGTGAAGAAACATGGAGTAATATCCAAGCAGTTACTCTCATGCTTTGCTTCTTCGCTTCTGTTCATCTCTCCACCTAGCCAGGTAATGTTCCAGCTTCTTATAATATTTACTTGCTTCATGGCAGAGAGAAACACAAAGCCTAGAGGTCACATCAAAAGCTTTTTTTATTAGATTTTCTATCTTCTTGAAGATGGATGTGCTTATTACCAAAGATAAGAGTTTGGAGATTGCATCAAGATAGTATTTTCCTTAAAGAAAATATCATAGGATCCAACATTGACGCATGATTCATTCAAGTCAGCAAAAAGCTACTCTGAGTTTATAAAAGTCAGAAAGAGGGATTAGATTACCAGTTAAAATAATGTGCCACGAGTCGATGAACTCTTCTTGTTGACCAGGCTATTCCTGCAGAAACATTTGCCCAGCCAGGATCTTGCCAGATTGCAGCGGTTGCAGTCATCGACAATGCTTCAGTTCCTTTGAAATTTGATAGCCCATCAGATGATGGCAGTGCAGTGATGATGATGATGAGGGGTATGACTGCAAAGAATTTCGACCCTGTTCGTTACTCTGGTAGATGGTTCGAGGTAGCCTCATTTAAAGGTGGATTTGCTGGTCAAGGACAAGAAGACTGTCATTGTACTCAGGTATTCTGAACCTCAAACAGCGCTGCACAAAGACAAAGGAGTCACTTTGATACTATAACTCTTATGTCTGCATGATGTCCCAATAATGTATCTCAGTCATGATATTTGACATCATTGTACTGAACTATTTGGGCACACGTTATCACAATGATATCTCCACACTCTTTGCAACACTTTATCTGTAAGTGGATTGTTATACAAGTTTTCTGACACTGCAGGGAGTGTATTCATTTGATGAGAAGGCACACTCAATCCAGGTGGACACATTCTGCGTACATGGTGGACCTGATGGATACATCACCGGAATTCGGGGGAGGGTGCAATGTTTGTCTGAAGAGGACATGGCAAGTGCTCAGACAGATCTTGAAAGGCAGGAAATGATCCGTGGAAAATGCTACCTCCGGTTCCCAACGCTGCCATTCATACCCAAGGAACCCTATGATGTCCTTGCAACTGACTATGACAATTATGCAATTGTGTCTGGAGCTAAGGATACAAGTTTTATTCAGGCGAGGAACTGATTCTGAACTAATTCCAAGAGCACTCTTTATCTTGCAATTTTCACCTGCAAATCCTGCAAAAACCGATATAGTGTTAACTGAACTAAGACTCAAATCCTTCTTTTACTGAACTAAAACTGTTGTCATTTATCGATAACCAACTATCTAGTATTAGTTGTCAAATGAAAACATTAAGCAAGTATGATGAGTATACAGTCATAATAGTGACATGTGGGTATTAGTTCAGTTCACCTGTAGATTGTAATCCGAAACATCATAATAACTTGCTCATTTTTTTTTGCCACTGAATCAGATATACTCAAGAACACCAAACCCTGGGCCAGAATTCATCGAGAAGTACAAGTCCTACGTTGCCAACTTTGGCTACGACCCGAGCAAGATCAAGGACACTCCACAGGATTGCGAGTACATGTCCTCCGACCAGCTTGCGCTGATGATGTCGATGCCCGGGATGAACGAGGCCCTGACGAATCAGTTCCCAGACCTCAAGCTGAAGTCAGCGGTCGCTTTCGACCCATTCACAAGTGTGTTCGACACTCTGAAGAAGCTGCTTGAACTGTACTTCAAGTAAACCCATCGTTGTACTGTTCGGTCTGTGATTGTCTGCTTCTTCTCGTGGAGCTGCAATTGAATAAAGTCCAGTTCGTTCGTTTGTTCTAGCATCTGGTAAATTGGCTTTCACTGTTTGCCTTGTCGAGGAGGAAACATTCCTATAGACAAATGATGATACTGATCTATTTGAGTGTCTGGAATGATACATGTGGGTTGACAGTGTGAGCAAGGGGACTAGAACTCACCATCAAAAATCGACCTTCCAATGCTGCCGGATTTGCGTCTGGACCGACCAGTACCCAATACTCCTGCACATTGATAAGCAGAAGGGGCGTAGCAGCGCTGCGCTCTCTCTTGCTTCAGCAGTGGCATGCTGGACTTCCAGTCAGAGTCAAGGGTGACGGGTAGCAGAGCAGCGGCAGTGACGGAAGAGTTGAGCCGAATTTCTGCCCAAGGACTTGTGCGGCAAAGGGGAGGGCAGCGGCGGAGCGTGCCTACCACGTCGGAGGTGAGGGCAGCGTGGGCGTCCTCGTCGCCGTGCGCCACGGGAGAGCGTGGCACTCTCCCCTTCGATGGCGCCTGGCGGAGGCTGCTGGCCGGGAGAGCGCGGGTGTGGCGGCCCTGCTCCTGCGGCCTGAGCCCCGAGGGCGACTAGTTGCGCCTCCTGGTTCAGCACCGGCGATCAACCAGCGGCGAATGCGCCTCCGATCAGCGCGGATCAGGTTAACCACTAGCCCTCTGTTTCTCCTTTTTCTTTTTTTTTTCCGGATACGTATAACACCGTCAACTACAAAGGAATCCTGTGACACGTGTTGAAAGTTGAAACAGCTCCGCTGTGTTGCATACACACCGGATACACTACGGCACGTACATAGGCACGCGCGTAGGGTTTGCCGCGTGGGTCCGAGGATACACGAGTACAGTACGACCGGCCGAGATCTCTCTCCTTCCTGAGTTTCGTCCCCTCCCGTTCCTTCCGCATCCAATCGAATAGAACAAGGGTAGGCTTCCCGTTCCCGTTCCTCTTGCTCGAGGGGTCGAGCGAGACCAGCCCGCCGGCGGCGCCCCCTCCCCCCCGGCCGTCCCCAGGTGAGAACCGTTCCCCATCCTCTAGGCTGCAGGTAGTGGTGATGGGTCGATCCCGAAGATTTCATCCCATTCGGGGATGATATGGGGATTGGGAGGGGAATTTTCATCTCTAGGAGGAAAGGGGTCTCTCTGCTCTGCTGGCGTTGGGTTGGGCGGCTGCCCTACCTCGCCCTATTGCTCGGTCCGCCTCTTATTATCACCGTTGTGGTGTGTAAGCTGAGCTCTGGTGGGAACAGGGCGAGGGCTGAGAAAAAGAAACTCTAATTTATTTTTTCTAGAACTCTAAGCAGCGCTCCTGTCACTCCGCATTAAAAAAGGAAAGAGAACATTGTAGCATTTGAAAATTGTTCTTCAGATTCCATTATCATCAGATATTGTACAGTTGCGTATATATGTACGCTTCAGTTGTGCCGTTGGTTGCAAGCCGTGCCTTGTATCGTTAAGTTGTTCTTCTTTATGTCACATTATTATTGTCAGATATTGTATGCTCAGTTATATTGTACTTTTATCATATTGATTTGTCGTCTTTTTTCCTTGTGATGGTTCTCAGTTTCTGACTGCATTGCGTTGCTTTCTGTATTTGGAGGAGAAAAAACATATGGTCATTGATGCCAAATTGACTTTAAAGTTGTGCTTTTATCATTCTCAGATTTGGCAGCAAAGGTTGAACAAAACTAGCAAAGATGTCATCAGAAGGGAATAAAGATATTGCACCTGAAGCTGTGCCCTTGGAGCAGTCATCAACATCTGGAGCAAAACGCAAGCGTGGTCGCCCAAGGAAATATGAGTACCCTACATATGAACTGCCACAGAGGGCACAACCCATTCAGAGCATCCCACCTCTTCAGAGCACACAAGGTGGCTCAAATATCCGACATGATGGAGTTCAAGCCAACCATACATCAAGTGACATTATTGGCCCTAAAATGTGCATGTTTCAGGTTTTGCCTGCACAGCAAACCCAAAGAAATCGGCCGGGGCGACCTAAAAAGACTGCAAATCTGGTTAAAACTTCTGACAGCCAAAGTTATTCAGGCAAGGATAACATTCTTGGCAAGCATTTCGTTGGCAAGATGACAAATAAGTTTCCTGGGTTCTGCCTTATTACGGTAAAAGTGAATGATAATCAGATGCTCAAAGGTTGGATTCCAGATCAAAACAGTCTCAATCCAATAACGCCCAAAGATGATCTTACCCCAGAACTCCCAATGCTTAGACCAAGTCAAGTTCAAAAGCAAGCATCTGCGATCCCTATGCAAGCAGCTCCACCGGTGCCAATCCTCTTGGAGGATGTCACACTTGCAAAGCCTCTGCAGATGAGGAGACCTGTTGATAAAACTATTGCTAAGCACGCCATTCCTCTCGCTGCTAGGCCGTACATGAGTTCTGGTGTTGTTGCAGCAGTACCTGTGTCAGTTTCACCCAGCAATGTTGAAACGGTGACCTTGGCTAAGAAGGATACTCAATGCATGATATCACAATCATCAGTTGCTGCGGTGCCAATTACATCTGTTCGACCTGTTTTCGTATCAGGCAAGCAAACGGCTAATCAAAATGAGCTTCTTGGAGAAAAGTCTTTCAATGATTTTGAGAAAGATTCGGACTCTTCAGATGGAGCCAAGGATTCATCAGGTATGCTTTGCTGGCTTAGATGTCCTGCTGTGTTTCAAATCAGAAACTGCATTGGCTTGAAACCTCGAAACAGTTTTTGTCCTTCGGGCAAGTTCAGAAAGTTATCAAATCCTCTATACATGGTTTGCAGAAAACATCATTCCCATCTAATTCTCAAAACATTGTCCTTTTGTAGTTAAAGTTGAGCAACCAAATGCTGCTCTTGTGAATGTAGTAGTCAAGGATTCTCCAGGTCAAGATCTAACTTATTTGCTACCCTTGGGTCGAAAGAGAGTTCCACTAACATGGCATGATTTGCTTCCTTTTTTCTATATAGGGGAAAGGCAACCGCTTAATGTCCAACTTGATGGGTTTGGGGAATCTTCTGGTAAGATCTAAAATAATAGGCTTGTTTGCTTGAAAGTTGAAATATAAGGCTTGTTTGCTTGAAAGTTGAAATATAGCTGATGTGATGCATATAGTTGAAGTAGTTTTTACTCGTGGCAGGCCAAAATCAACATGTTAATACAACTGTAAATGATGAGATCAAGCTGGCATCAGGTAATGGAATTTTTAGACCCCCTCATTTCACATTTTCTCTTGAAAAATAACATTAAGGAACTTCTTCAGGCAGTAAAGACCAGCCAAATTCCACAAATAGTGACCACCAGAGTTCCAAAGAACCATCAGGTGATATATGATCCTTACAGTTCACACACTTAAGATTGACCTGGTCTAATTCCTTGGATGCAAATATTTAGACATTGCAGAAAAATCTGATCAGCCGAAGATAGAGACTGTTGTCTTCAAAGGAGTTGATGACTCAAAGTCAGATGCTTCAGGTAAAAGACTACATCTCTCCGTTTAATGAGTGTACATCTGAATCCTAATGTTATGAGAAATAAGTATTATTATATGACCACAGAATACCTTTTTGTTTTGTAGAAGAGTGTAATATGTAATCCGATAGGTTGCTTACACTGTCTGAAAAGAAATTATTATCTTGTCTAATGATTTCCTTTTTTTACTGCAAGAGCTTACAAACTGTGGTGTTTAAATTTGTAGTTCTAGATGATTCTCACTCTGGCTCTGCCCATGATGAAAAAGAAATGAAGGTTGACAGTGAATGAAATCAAGGAACACAACATGGAGCCTGCTGTTTCTGATAGTTTGCAGTCTTGAATGTATCGGCCAAGATTGCTATAATCTACTGGCGGGATGTGGAGTTGGAGTTGAAGCGAATAGCTTAGGCCATTACATTCTTATTTTTTGCCTATACAGTTACATTCACCTAGCACTGCACATATAGAATTGTGAACAGGGAAACAAATTACATAAAGGTATGATAGAATTAATTAGGCTATTTAGGTAAAATATTCATTCCTGAATCTTAAGGTTTTATTGTACTCTGGATCTTGTGATATAGTTCGCAAGATCTAAGCTTTATTCGCAATTTCATGTACACATCCAGGGGGAAATATGACTATTCGTCTGATACGCTGTTACTCAGTTTCTTGGAAATGCTATCAACAAATATCGTTCTTTCATATTGAGCATAAATAAAAGCTCACTTGCACGATACTTTTGAACTGTGTCGTATTGCCGTTGCTCTATTGACCTTGTAGCTTATTTGACCCTCGTTTTTTCAACTTTTTTTTTTCAAAAACGAACATTCATGATGACCTATTCTATATATTGTACAAGAAGGTAGAGAGAGAGAGAACGCACTCTTTTTTTTTAAAATTTTTAACCCCTAGTACTGTCTTGCGGTAGGCCCCATGGATTGGAACAAAAAACAAGAAGCTTTGCAACTGTACAGTTTGCGCATGTCCAGTGATGGCTTTAGTTTATTTACCGAAACTTCAGAGTAGTTCATTCAAACTGTACAGTTCAGGCACCATTCCATGTTCTGCTCCGCAGATGCAACTTCAGATCAACGTCAGTACGTGTTCCAACAGATAAGAGTAAAAGTGACATTACAATAGTATGATTGCGGATCATAAAATGCACACTTGCAATATTAATGTACATTGGCCCTGTGGAAATAAGGCCTTTTTTTTTCTTTTTACAATGTCACATTGTACATGGTGCTATTGGAAGAAGAAAAAAGGTATTGCTAACAAAGAATCGCTGCTCCTCTCTGTTACAAAGTACTCTCTCATGAACCCCCCCCCCAACGCATAACCAAGCATGAAGAATGGCAGGAGTTGCAAAGCCCTTCCAACTAAAATACGGACGCAGACCAGCAACTGATAGTGAATTAACAGACTAGCAAAATCGTGAGTCCTTTTAGACGCGTACCCTCAAAGCAATGGGGTATACCATGATTCTTCCAACCAAAGCAGATGTCACATTGGTATAACATGTTTACATGTATTTGCCTGGAACCATGCTGCTTGCAGCAGGAACCATGATGGGATGAATGGCCTGGAACGGCTGCACAAGTGGTGCAGGGCTCGGTACCATAACTGGAGGAGCCACATACACTGGAGCGTTGCCTGGACATAAGATTGTTGCAAGTAATTACGATGGTCAGTTTAATCCAAAATTTTTATTATCTTCTAACGAAACTTGAGGTCAATATTGCAATATCATTTCTACTATAGCTCCAATACTTGAATTTGTACCTTGAAACTTCTGTAAGTTAGCTTGATATGTGTTCAACAATACAGGGTGATGCCATCCTTGGGAGATAATGGGTGCTCCATGCATTGCCTCCTGCAATGGGAACCAGAAAAGCATGAGCCAAAAGGACAAGAACATGCCATGTCTTGCATAGTGTGTTACTCCTAAGGATTATTTAAAGACTAAGAGGTTTGTTATAGTACTAGCCAGAGACTATTTAAAGACTAACAGGTTTGTTATTAAAAAAAAAGACTAACAGGTTCATGGATCAAATTCAACAGAAAATAATTATTCCAATATACATAGAAAAACTCATAATTATTGAGTTTTATCAGTCAAATGAGAGTCTGTCCAGCATCAGGATTGCCAGCAAAGATCCATCACATGAGAACTCTCATTTGCTGGAGTGTGATACTAAAAATACTTTACCCTGGGCCTCAATTTGGATAAGAAGCAAATTAATATTAATTAAGAAAACAGTAGTTATGTGCATCATTCCCCTAGGTCTCTGCCCCTGAAGTTCTTTTAATGAAGTATTTAATACTGTTACTGATGAGTAATGATGCCTTAATCACCTGAGAAACTGGGTGAACATAGACAGCAGGACTGAACTTCCCAGCCACCACCTATCATGTCAGATAAAATTAACTTGGTTTGTCAGGCACACACATGAACAGAGTTTTATACAACAAATAACCACATCAACATCTTTTAAAGGAAAAAGACACACGAATAAGCAAGCTCTATTGACTTAAGCAAGGTAGCATTAACTTACAGGCTGAGGACTAGGACTAGCATAGGTTGCTCCCACCTTCATGGGACGGTATGGTGTACCAACTTTAGCAGGATCTAGCCTGGCTGCATTATGCCCGACCATCTATCATTCAAGAAGGTAGGCCAGGTGATATCAGAATTCAGAAGCATGATTTTGTTAGAATCAAACATAAGGGAGCGAGGAAGCGAGTAAACTCAAAATTAGGTGTATCTGCCTATGCTTGCAACCGAAGAATAATAACAGAACATAACAGATTCAAAGTTAATTTAGTCTTTGGATATAAAGAAAATTTATTTGCATTTGAACTATTTGTTTTTAGTCTAAAAGCAAGTGGTATCTTTTCTTGCATCCAAACAAAACTGAAAGCTGATGCCCTGAAAGATGATGTCAAAGTCGAGCTAATAATAAATCTGACTATTTGTCTAACCCAACTGCAAAATTTAATCAAATAGGCAATAGCTAATGGCTTTCATAGTTCATCTGCAAATCAGTTGCACAAAATCACAAATATAACCAAGTATGGCAAGCGCAGGAGTTCAAATATATCAAACAAGTAATAATATAGTGGCCATGCACATCATATTATCAACTGCAAAGCACATGTTACGTTATGAGTTGACATATTGCGTGGTTTTTTCCCCCTTTTATCAGTCAAGAGAAATGATGGTAGATCAATGGAAGGAAAAAAAATGAAACAAACAAAAGCACATTAGAATACATTGAATTACTTACAGATTGAACATACTGAGGTGAAATGGCACAGTTTGTATGAGACAGGTTATAATGAACCTTGCTGGATAGAGATGAACCACCTGGCACAGATTTTGACTCAAATACAGGTATGCCCATTGGAACTTCAGTGGCAGAGGGTGATATGTAATTTGGATTAACAGGTGTTGGAGCTGCTAGTACATGTCTCGAACTTGTAAGGGAAGGAGAAAAAACCTTTGCAGAAGGATTGAGTTTAAATTCCTGAAATAGCATACAATAACAAAACAGTAATCAGTTTCATCATTTGCATCTCTTTATTAACACAAAAAAATCGTTAAATGATTGACATAATCAATAACTATGTACAGTTAAAGGCTATAGGCATGAAAAAAGTAACAACAAAAATCAGCATGCACTAAAGATAATTTGACAACTCAACACATTAAAGGAGGTCACCTTGGAACTTGTTTTGCTTGATGTGACAATTTTCGTAGCAGAATTATTGACTGGTTGAGAACGTTTAACATCTGAAGTCACCATCGGTGCAGCTATACCATCAACTTTAGGCCCAACAGTTGTAGAAGTGGAGACGTCATTCATGGAGAAACATGGTCCCACATGTCCAGTAGAAGTGCTACCACCCATAGCATTACCATTCGCTGAAATTTGAGCAGGTTTAGTGAAGGGAGACAAGGGTAAGCATTTTATCCCGATACATGAAAAAAGAAAAGGAGTGTTCGTACTTTGAGCATTTTTGTTGATGTTGTTATCTCTATCCTGACCAGCGGTGTTGCATTTCTGAACCTGTCTGTTACAGAAACATTAATAATTAAGTACAATAATAAATAGGATGAGTAGAAAAGAAGCAATATCGACAAAGTTGAATAGATTGCGTGAAATCTTGTTTTTAAACCAGCATCTTGACAGCAGGAATTTGATGAGTCTAGGAAAAATCCACTTTGTCACAGCAAAGGGGGCAAGTACAATGCCTAAATACAATCCAAAATAGGATATGAACCAAACAAAATGAAATAGTAAGCACTGGTCTGAATCAGAAACATACTTCAGCGGAGAAATGTTTTGAGGTTCAGCCATTTTGGGGTGGTCTGCATGTGCATTTTGAGGCTTCAAGGATCCACTATCAGCCACCAGGCTAGAATCAGGAGCTTTACAAAGACCTTTAATGGGGAGCGAGAGATCCTGAGGGCAAAAAGAATAGATATCATTAATGCTGATAATAAGATAATCTTCTCATGAGAGAGTTGAAATAACCCTACCTTTGCAATCACTTGAACGAGATCGTCTGGTTGAACAACAAGGGTGTCCACAAATGCTCCTATCGGTAGATTAGCTTTCCCCTTCCCGTTAGCTATTTTCCTTGCTTTCTTCAGCACAACACCTACTCAATATAAAGCCATCAGTGCAATGTTTTCCCCACAGAAAAATAGAATTTTAATTTTGAGGCCTCAACAAACACTATGAAAAATATATAGGATACGACAATAACAAAATGCTGGCTGAAATACAATCACAAAACACTCTAATTGCATTGTATAAACTAGGATCGCCCCCTCTGATCGAGCAAAGCGGCAACGGATCTTGCTCCTCCGCTGTAATGTGTATCTCCGCTCAATCAAGCTTACGGTTTCCATGATTCCACTCCTAATCCAAGTTTTACGACACGATAAAGATCTTGGTGCTATGAAACATGCAAAGGGCATCACCGGATGCCAAACCCAGCGATCTCCACTATTCCAAATCCATGTCACCTTCCAATAAACTAACATCCCGGCGACCACAAACACCCACCCAACAACCGGATCAAACAGAAATTCAAGGGAAAACGGAGCATCAAGCAGCCTCGCAGCATCCACTATTCCACCCCACCCACTGTTGGATCACGTCAGGAACGCCATTTCCCGTGATCTCCAAACTCCACGTCGACCATCGAATGGGCGGACCAGAGGGCAGCAATTCAACGTGAGAGAGGGTGGGAGGGAAGAAGACGGAGAGGAGCGCCCACCGTATCCAGCGTCGACGCAGGCGGTGTGGAGGACGCCGGCGTAGGCGGATCCGTCGCGGACCTGCACCTCGACGGGCAGGCCCACCATGCAGACCGTCGCCAGCAGCAGCGCCTCGCCGAGGGACGGCGCCGCCGCCTTGGGCGGCGAGGGCGGCGGCGGCGCCTTCGCCTTCCGGGGGCGGGCCATGGGTGTGGGGTGGGGAAGAGAGACGAGCTAAAAAAGGCAAGGAAAAGGACCAGGGTCGTGGCCGTGTGAGTCAGTCCGGAGGTGGCAATGCAAGTGGTGGCCCTTTTGTTCTCGCGGATTTTTTGATCGGCGTGAATCTGAAAGCATGAGTTGACGACGCGATTATTTGCCTGCTATTTTTTTTTGAAAGTAAATTTGCCTGCTAATTGGACAACCTACTACAACACGTTGTAGCATAAAAGAACAATGTCTCGTGCTAGAAAAATTCTTCCAAAATAAATAATTTCCTGCATTATTCTATGTCTCATGTGAAATCTGTATTGCATGCTTCCAAGCTTCCAGCATATAAAAAATACAAAAAATCTTTAGATATTTTTCAAGCATACTGTATGTTATAACATATAATCTCACAAAAAATTACCCTCAAACATGATGTGTGCATAGAGAAACAAAAAAGAAATTTTATTAGAGGGTGAATTGAACCAACTTAAATAGCTCAGAGGAGTAAATTAAACCAAAACTTACTTTTTAGAGATTAAGTAAACAACAAAAACACTTGAGGTAGTTATGTAGACTTCTTCCTTTGAAAAGCAAAGACTACTTAGCTTCTAAATCATAAGTTTCATAAAACCCATAACTCTTGATAAATGTCATGTAGAACAACTTCTGGGAACAATTTCATCGAATATTCCATGCCGTAGAGTCTGAAAAGTGGCCCATCGAATATTCCTACAACGAGCTCATAAAGTTGTTTCTGCGGCAATTATCAAAATAGACTTTACATTTTACTCGCTAGATTATAAACTTCAAGACTTAAAAAAAAGTAGGGTTCTAATGTTGCCCCAGCTTGCCGTATTTTTACAACATTCTCAAAGGCTAATTTACTGCGTTGGAATATTTTCATGATTAAGCCAATAGTATTTTCGTAGTGTGACGTCTGCATTCTTTAGCTCCTATTAGGATACAATTACAGGAAGGCGCCTTACAGATCAACTCACGTATCTCCGATCTCCCTATCGTCAAAATGGCATCCGCACAAATTTTAAAACGGGGCGACTTAACCCAAATGAACAAAATGAACAGTAAAACATTCCGTCTTGATATCACGCAAGCCCATGTGAACAAACGTTCTACACTAGAACAACGGGATCAAGGACGAATCCAGCACTACAAAAATAATCAGATAGTGACCATCGGAGCGAAAGGTACACTAGAAAGCACAACCGTATATAGACGGTAGACAATACATAGTTAGAAATACCCAACATAAATATTGCAAGATAGGAGAGCATAAACGTCTAAAGAAATGTCTGAATATAGCAACCACAATCTGGGACCACCTGTTCATCACCATAACACGGTGCATAAAAGATGAAACCTTGCCATGAGGCAATCAAAATCAGGAGCCTTTCAAAACGATCTCTATTGACAGGAGCTAGAATGCAACATAACAATGCCTTATAATGCAGTTTCAACCACGAGGAAACAGGCTTCACTGGAAGAAGGAAAACAAAGCACTGTTAGAACTGTTGCCGACCATGGCAAATAGTAAATGTTATTTTGTTGGAAATGGCATTAGCTAGTTATGAATTTCACCTGTTGTTGCTGTGGTTGATGTGCAACTGGCTGCTGTTGGTAATTGGGATAACCAGCATAACCACCATAACCATACATGTTAGGATCCTGAGGTTGCGCATAACCACCACCATAAGCCTCATAACCTTGCCCATAGCTACCATAGTAACCAGCAGCACCTGCGCCAGCACCAGCACCCCATTGGTTGGCTTCCTGCTGAGGCTGGGAATGTCACAAATCACAGTGTTAGCCGCTTCAGCTCAAGCATACAACATGACAGGAACAGACTTTGGTACGTAAGATGTAACCTGGACCTGTTTGTTTGAAAGGCTTCGACCCCACGAAAGACGAACATTCTGCCCGCCAATCAAGGTACCTTGCAGCATCAGAAGCGCTTGCTCGGCAGAAGGTCTGAGCATGCAGTGTCAGAGTAAGTAATAGGAAAATAAGATTGAATATAAATGCAAAAGAAAATGAACAGAGCCAAACAATTTGAGTCTACCTGGTAGCATATTGAACGAAACCACAACGCTTCCCAACTGGGATCTTAACATGGACTACTTCTCCATAAGGAGCAAAAACTTGTTTCAGGATATCTTCAGTCACGTTAGGGTCAAGGCCACCAACAAATATCTGAATACAAAAAGAAAGAAAGAAAGAAAGAAAGAAAGAAGAAAAGTCAATGAAAAACTGAATGATAAATGACCAATGTGCAAGAAAAATGAATTAAGAACGCACAGTGGTATTGTTAGGATCATTCTCAGACTGAGCTCCTTGAGCATTTGGTACTGTAAATGAAAGCAAAAAAAGTGAAGGAAACATATTGTAAGATTTGAAGGATATCAAAAGGTACAAATGAATGCTTATCATGCAAGTCACTGAAGTTGTTCGGTTGACACAAACTAGACAGTGCCATTTATACATACACAAAGGAAACTAGAGTAAGTTAAGGGCGCAAACAGGAACACGCGGTCATGAAGACTACTAGTAAGAAATCAGTTAGATTTGGATGAAAGCATTTCACTCAACATGCCAAACAAAGGATCAAGTGGCACAACAGTCTCTTCAAGCAAATAAAAGATACAGAAAAGTAATTTAGCAATCCAACGCAAGGAAAAATGCTTCTGCCTGCACAGGGCGTGTGACCTCTAAGTAAGGGTGAACCTACAGTTTACTAAAAATCTCGAATCCAATCATTGATTACATAGAGTTAGAAATCCAGGTGCAGAACAAAGCCTATTTGCACAAACATTAACAAATCCAAGTTAGAGGAACCAAGGAAACACAATAAGCTGCTATAAGATATCACACAAGAGCAAAGAGTCGAATATATAAATAATCCATGATATATGGGAAAGGCCCATAATCCGTTAACCCTGATGAAAAATAGCATGACAGAACCGATGTAACAAGGAATAACTTAAAAAAAGGAAAATAAAGACAAAGCACCAGAAACTTAAGGAATCCAACTTTGAATTTAGGACATATAAATAATTTACACTGACCTAAGCAGGGCCACGCATTAAACAAGAAATGCATCACAGCTCAGGCCAGTTCCAAGGCTCCTATACGAAAAGAGCCCGTTGGCATCCTGCTTCCAGATAACATGAGTTCCATGAGTCTACTATTGGTCTAGTGCATTAAATTATCCAAATTCATTCGAATGTTTGCTAAAGAATAATGATTTCTGGCAGAGAAGAGGTTGAAACCTAGACCTAACCTTGAACTGAACACAAGTGTAAAGAAAAAACAGAAAACAAATATGCAAAGCAAAAGGGAAAAGAATGCAGCAGTCAGCAAAGTAATCCATGGAAAGATATATAGCATTCATACATGTTCCAAACAACTATTGGCAGACATGAGAGACTCGACATGCTTACCTCTCTCTTGAACTCCTGTTGTTTTCCTACTTGCTGCAGGACCAATACGCATAGGCCTGGATGAACAAAGCATTCCATTCATTTCAGTCATTGCACGGGCTTGCTCTGCAGGATCACCAAATTTCACAAACCCATAACCCTTTGAGCGCATTGTCAATTTGTCAGTTACAACTTTTGCACCCTTCACAGAAGGATAATGGACCCTGAATGTCTCTTGCAGTAAGTAGTCTGTAACATCTGCAGCCAAATCCCCAACAAAAATAGTGTAGTCTGGGGTATCATCACGCTTTTCACCAGCACTGGCCCAGTTTAGCCGATATGTCAGCTCAACATTAGGCATCATTTGTCCATTGTAGGTCTGAAGAACTCGCTCAGCAGCTGCACGGCTTGTAAACTCAACAAAGCCATAACCCTGAAGCTGTCCTGATTGCTTGTCACGGATAAGCTTCACAGATTGAAGCTAAATCAAAGAAAACATAAAGTAAATCGTCAGAATATCAATGCAGGCTAAAAAAATACTATCAGGGCATGTTCAGTTTCCACTTGAGCAATACAACTACAAACACCAATAAGAAAACGAAAAGTTTGAAACAAAAGCACAGTCACAGAAGTTTAAAGTGTATACATGGTGATAGGCTGATAGCATGGGTAACCATAACATTCATCTACTAAAAATTCTCCAATTAACTTATAGAAGTAACAGTTTAGGTCGTTTCACATGATAAAGCTACATAACAAACTGACTAACCCAGACATAGTGACAGATCAGTTATCGCGCTAAACAAGCACGCTGATTGATTTTATTGTAAGGGAATCTAGAATCCCTATAAGCTCAAGTCTCTTGCTTCAATCGTTAGCGCGATGTTAAAATTGGCAACTAAATCACGCACAGATTACATAACCAGATAATTATCACATCTTAAAGCGCCGTGAAGCAGTAGGAAAGCACACACACTACTGGCTCCGAGAAAAGCACAGCAATCTAAATTACAAGCAACCGAATCTAACATCAGATCGAGGCTCATACCTCCCCGGTGGGCAAGAAGCAGTTGGAGATGTAGTTCTCGTCCATCCAGTACTGCAGGTCCCCGATCCAGAGCGTCCTCACCTCGTCCGACGCCGCAGGAGCGGCCGGCGCCGGGGCCTGAGGCGCGGCGTAGTACTGCTGCGGCGGCGGCGCCTGCGCGTACTGCGCCTGAGGAGGCGGCTGGCCCCACATCGCCGGCGCCTGCGGCTGCTGTGGCGGCGGGGCGCCGTACTGCGGCTGCATCGGCGGCGGGATATAAATGCAGGGCAAAAAAAAATATGGACATGTTCAGTTTCCACTTGAGCAATACAACTACAAACACCAATAAGAAAACGAAAAGTTTGAAACAAAAGCACAGTCACAGAAGTTTAAAGTGTTTACATGGTGATAGGCTGATAGCATGGGGAACCATAACATTCATCTACTAAAACTTCTCCGATTAACTTATAGAAGTAACATTTTAGGTTGTTTCACACGATAAAGCTACATAACAAACTCACTAACCCAGATATAGTGACAGACCAGTAATCACGCTAAACAAGCAAGCCGATTGATTTTATTTTAAGAGAATCTAGAATCACTACAAGCTCAAGTCTCTTGCTTCAATCGTTAGCGCGATGTTAAAATTGACAGCTCAATCACGCACAGATTACATAACCAGATAATTATTAAATCTTAAAGCGCCGTGAAGCAGTAAGCAGTAGGAAAGCACACACTACTGGCTCCGAGAAAAGCACAGCAATCTAAATCACGAGCAACCGAATCTAACATCAGATCGAGGATCATACCTCCCCGGTGGGCAAGAAGCAGTTAGAGATGTAGTTCTCGTCCATCCAGTACTGCAGGTCCCCGATCCAGAGCGTCCTCACCTCGTCCGACGCCGCAGGAGCGGCCGGCGCCGGGGCCTGAGGCGCGGGGTAGTAC
>LAPY01000049.1:320743-338527 GCA_000970635.1 Eragrostis tef
CCCCCCGCTTCCCCCCCCGCCGGCCGCCGCCCCTCCTCCGTCGACCCCCTTCCCTGGCGCCGATGAGGTCTTCTTCCACCGGCGGAACCGCTCCCTCCATCATGCCTGCATCCATGCCCGTCGCAGGCAATGCTGCGGCTCCATGCAGTCCTTTCGTCGACGGTCCCCGTGGTGGCGGCGGCGCTGCTGTTCCAGGTTTTTTCCCCCACCGATGCCATCTTTCCCTCGTGCCAATCCTTCTGTTCCCAAGTTCCATATCCAGCATTCGCGTCACACATCCAACATTCGTCCTTCCTCCCAACTTACTGTGCATTACCTGGAACAATGTACCCTTTTCCCCGCGATCCTAGTTTGTAGTATTGTTACCGACGACAAAATAGGTTTGGACGACCGCAAGCAGTGATAGTATTGGGTATGTATTTCTTTCTGTATATTTTTGCCGCAAATTTTTTTGCCTTACCTAGCAGATTGTTAATTCGATTGTATCCAATTTGTCTGTAGCTATTCCAAGTACTCCATATCAGACACTACTTGTTGATATGTCCGGTAATGCCGCTTTGAGGATTCCTCCTTTCTTTAGTGTTAAGGCAACCTCTAGTGCATCAGCTGATAATCACCCATTGTCTGCTTCGTCTTTTGTAAAGTAGAAAGGAGGAACCGGCAACTATCTAGCTTCGACAATGAGGGGAAGGGAAAGGGAAAGGTTCCAGTTGGTAAAATTCGTGTTTGTCGAAGAAATTTACCTGTTCTGAATGCAGGGGTGCCGCCTGCTATTCAAGCTGTTAGGAATTCCCATGTTCATAAGGGAGCTGTCAAGCCGGTCTGCTGCTAAAGTTGTGTTCAAAACTGCAGCGAATAAGGTAGCAGGACAAACTGGTGACACCTACCTCTAATGCCCCTGACCCAGTGCTCCGTAAGAGCCCCGATAGTGTTCTTGTTACAAACAACAGCACAAGCCCTACTCTCAGCAACTTTGTTGCTGCAGTAACCAGTACCCAAATTGTGACCGTCAATTTTTTTTTTCCAGCAATCCGATGGATCTGAGGTTCTGATGCAGACGTTGGTGATGAAGTTGTTCCTCCTGATGAAGACAGAGATCTCCTTGAGTTGGGTTTGCAAGACGCAACCCAAGATGATGCTAGGTTTGGAACATGATGACTACATTTCTGAGGATGAGGCCCAGGAAACAAATGATGAAGCTTGTTATGAGTCACCTGAAGAACTGAATCGCGACACATCCGATGATTCAGATGCCGAATCAGATGACGATTCAGACGACGAGGGTCCAGAAATTGGTGTTGTAGAAAGGCCACAACTAAAAGAGCCGCCTCTCCAATTTGAGATATATGGATCAGCCTTGAAAATAGGTTTCTGGAACAAAGTTGTGTCTCTTAACAGCTTAATGAATAGGTTTGTGGAGCAGTATCGCAAATTAATGTTCATGCGTACCAGCGCTGAACATGCAGCAGAGCACAATACCTAACAAGTTAAGTTCCTTTTGCTCCTTCCACTACTAATTATCAGTTTTCCGAATGCTTTTCCTTGATTCCCAGGAACTCTAATTTCTGTTCCTGATTGGTTCTTCTTCTTGGTTCCTGACCAGTTTGAACAGTGGAGTAAAAGAGTTTATGCTATTGAGGAACATGCATTGACATTGTAGACCGAGAAATCATTCATATTGTTCAGGGCCAAAGTATACAAAGCTGCTCAGTATGTTGTTACCCAGTCTGATGAAGCAGACCAGTTCCAGGTTATTCACCGTAATGATAAGCTGAGAAAACATTGGGCATGTGGGGTTTTCACAGTTAAAAGTCCTTAATGATGGGCTTGTTTGATCACTTTGGCATGTTATGCTGCCATATTATCAAGGTAACTGCTTCTGTTATGCTGGATACTATACATAGTCGTTTAATCAGAAGACTTAGTTTGGTTCCAACTGCAGTCCTTCATAAATGTTGCCACAAAACTCTTTTACATACCACTACAAATATTGTCCTCTGTCCGTTTGTCGTATCTGCACATATCGAGGCGTGTAAAATGCCAACGAAACTTTTGGATTATATTTAAGTGGAAGTACCGCTGCAGAATCTGTTAATTTTTATTTGCTACATTGCTTTTGAATTATACTAGTAAAGTCTGAATTTAAGTGTGCATTCTATATCTGTTTGTTACAAAGATGTTACAGCTATCTTGCGTAGCCATTGCATTTCCAGTGCGTGTACTTTTATCTGGTCCAGCCCAATCATATGTAGACTGCAACTGAAACTTGTTCATATCAATAGATATTCTGTTACTACAAACATTTCTACTAACATTTTGTGCCCATTCGTGTCTACAAACATTTTGTGCTGCTGTTATTACATACACGCAAGCAACAGTTACTACTGAACATTTTGGTTGTAACCTTTTTTTCCCTCCTTTTTCTACTCAAAACAAGTACTAATCCATACAGGAGTTACAAGGAAACCAGAGGCGTACATCATGAAAAGATGGCCGAGTCTTGCTAGATATATTGTGTACCGTGATCATAATAGCGAAGACAGCGAGTCTGTTGCTGACCAACACAGTCAGTATGGTGTATGGTGATGCTCTGATCTTGTATGCAGAGCTAAAAAGGATAGAGATCTATGAAATAGTGGCGCGAAACCTTCGTCTCACCATGCAGCAAATTGATCGTCTGATGGAATGGAGATGGAATGGAGGAGCAAATAGCCTGGTTTCAAACCCATGCATTAACATACATTATTTTAGCTTCAGATGTGGATGGTTTCAAACCTATGGAGCTTCTGGTTCTAGCGCATACATGAGCGACTCTGATATTGGAAGTATTTTAGCCCCAGATGTGAACTGCCCTAAAGGATGTCCAAGGGCAAATAGGTTCAGGTCATGCCTTGAGGGCAAGACTAAAAGGAAGAAGAAGGCACCACGATTACGTAGATTGAAGCCCAAAATCCCTGCCCCTACCAAGAAAAGATCCAACAAGAAAAGGAACCTAACTGAACTCTAGCTTCTGCTAGAGCCCTTACGATGTAGTTCATTATTTTTATTTGTTATCCTCAGCCACACCTTGTTGGCAACAGTCTGGCCCAGTGTCGAACTTGTATGGTTTGGACTTAATTTGCAGTCCCATTGGTTGTAACTTAATTTGCAGCTTAATTTTAGTTGAACTTGAATTGCCAGGTGGTAAACATTTGATACCTTTCCATTAGTTATTAGCATAATTTTTGGTTGTGGCTTATTGGTAATAATCATATGTATCAGTTCATTTGTCTAATGCTAAGTTCCTCTCAGAAATGTTTCACCAGATTGTTGGACTCTGTGTAAATTTTTTAAAATGTTCTCAGCTTGCCAAATGTCCTCCTATAGTGGCTGCTCAAATGTCCTGACCTGAATGCTCAGTCCCAATGTCTAGCTTGTATCATTTGGACTTAAATTGCAGCGCCATGTTCTGTAACTTTACTCGTACGGTGTCAGCTCAAATGTACTAGCCAAAAAGTATGTGCCATCAATAATGGATTTTCCCTTGTACTGTAGCCATACCGCAACTTGCACAGCACGTGCTCTTGCAGCTCTCAGCAGCACCAGAAAGGCAGAAACGCCTCCCCTGTGCGAAGCAACCATTCTCACCCAAGACTCGTCACTCTGATTCAAAAAAAAAGAAAAAAGAAAGACTCCTGTCACTCCTCCCAGCAACCAAAAGATGAAAGCAATATTCTGAATAAATCAGAAAATATGCAACAAGTACAAAGCTTACCACATTGGCAAACAAGAGATCAACAAAGAAAGAGATGCAAAACTGAGAGCTGAATTCTCACTGCGTTGTTCAGACATGGTGTTCTTGTTTGTGGATGGCCTGTGGTTGCACTAAGCAAAGTAAGCAGTATATATGGTGGCTCTCTTCCTCTTCCCTCCCAAGCCTAGGATTCAAATGTTTGATTCCTCCTTGAAACCAGCACGCCCAGCTCAGAGTCATAAAACCCTACAGATCAGTAGCTTACTAGTGCACCTCCTCTAGCAACCAATAGTACCTATCATTTGTATTAGTACATTTATGCATCATACTCCTCTGGTTAGATCTTTTTAGTTGATTAAGTGCACTGCTCACAACCTAACAAATAAAATAATCAATCTTCCATCAATGCCTCTCTCTCTACTTTTGATTGTACAGAAGAGAAGCAGTTTAGAGCCATCATTCACATAACTCAAAATCACAAAAAAGCCATAAAAGGTGGAGAAGCACCTATTTGTCATAAATCCAACTCAACCAGTCTACTTTTAGCATAGCTATTTTCCTTGGGAAATCAAAAGGGAAAATATGTCCCTTCTGTTATTGGTACTTTTCAACCCCTCTAGAGGGGGCCAAATGTTCCAACCAGCAATTAGTACTGAACTGATTTGATGAAAACGTATGGCGCTACCTATTTGAATGATAAGTACAATGAATTAATGTTGTAGGACCTAGAGAAAACCTTCAACTTATATAGTGTTCATGTTGCAAAAACCTTCACCATCAAATTCTTGGACACACATCAGTGACATTATCCCACTCTCATGGCTGGATTCAGTAACAATCTGAAACAAGGATGGTGTCATACATCTTTTGCCACTTACAACTTTATAGATGAAGGAAAATAATACAGCTTTTTGAGAACAAATACCATTCTGCAACGGTTTATCTGATACTTTATGTTTTGGCCAAAAAATTGTTCTCTTATTGACTTGATGAAGCATGGATTTTCATCTGCTTGTGACAGAACTGTTGGAGATAACAACTACTGCCCGAGTCCTGCGCGCCCACGACGCCATCCTCGCGCCCTTGACGCGCACGGCTCGCACACGCCTCAGCCAGGACCGCGTCGTCCGCGTTCCACAACAGCCAAGACGTGCACCTGTAATCCTAGAGTGTAGGAGTCGGTTATGATCTCTGTACATGTATAAATACTTGATCAATGGATGAATGCAAACGGCGTTGGATCTCAATCTCTCTCAATCTCTTTCAGTGCTCGCGCACGTCGCCCGGGTGAAGGCCAAGAGCGCCAAGAGGATGGCCAAGTGATCTCTGTACGTGTATAAATACCTGATCAATGGATGAATGCAAACTGCGTTGGATCCCAATCTCTCTCAATCTCTTTCATGGTGTCAGAGCGCGTTCAATCCGCAATCGACAGCCTGTTCCCCATTTCTGCTTCCGCTGCCATGGCGACGAGCAATCCCTCCTCTGGATCCAAAAGCGTCGGCGCCCCCTCTGCCGCCGTCGCGGCGCCACCCCACCTGGCCGTGCCCTCCATTTCCTCGATCCAGATGATCAACATCCGATCGCACGTGCCTGTGACTCTCGACCTCAACGACTCCAACTACACCGCCTGGAACCTATTCGCATCCTTGTTGCTCTTGGCGTATGGCAAGTAATCATACGCAGCCATTTATTTTTTGATTGTTAGGATTATTTCAGAATTACTTAATCAGATCATTTGCTTTCTCGTAAACTGAAATGTCCTACCTGGTTCATACTTTTCAGTTACTATAGTGGCAGCTCAAATGTCCTGCCCTGCATTCCTACTAGCCAAAAAGTAGCAACCATTATTCATGGATTCGCCCCTATACTGTAGGCATGCTGCTACTTGTACAGCACAGCTCACATATCCTCCATGGATTCCCTCCCAGGCATCACTCCACTCTGAAAAGCAAACGTGCTATCGCCGCCTGCAATTGCTTTCATTTACTCCACCTTCCCCTCTCTCAGTCGTTCTCTCTCCTTTAGATTTGCAGCCATTTGTAAAGGAGGCCTCAATTCAGGGCGAATCTTCATCAAATGTACTCGCCTTGAGCATGTAAGCGCTAATCGAATGTCAGTTGCAATAAGTTGTTTGCTTATCCTACTTTTTAACTTTGCTGCTGCTTTGTCACGGGTAGCAAGTTTTACAAGTTCAACGATGATTATGAGTGATTGGTTGCCGTGGGTTTGGTAGAGCCAGTTGCAGTTGTTGAGGAAGATGCCCATGAAGCCAGGATTACAAGCATGAAGGATTTTAAGCATTCTTTAGATGAAGTGCCTCGATCAGTCAACATACGTGACAAAAATTACTGCATTTCATAGGGAGAACGCTAGTTTGGTTAGAATGCTCTCGCACCTAGTGTGCGTTGCCACGCTGCTTTCAATCACCGTCTTTCTAGTTGTATTCCTGAAGTAGGAACTGGAGCATCATGTATTGCTGAGATCTCTTGCTTAAAGGAGGCCAGCTAATGTTGTGTCTGTCAGGAACCAGCTTAAAGGCTACCCTTATGTTTGGTAGCATTTTTGCGGAGATCTCTTTTGCTAAAAGGAGACCAGATTGCTAGCTAACTCTACCCGGTCTAGTGAAACAAATGTTTTAAATTACTCTAATGATCCAGCTTGTGTTCTAACAGTATGAGCAGCCTCTAAAGTATTTCCTGGGAAGTAAAACAGATCTTTTTGAAATGCAGTTTCCAAACATGTGAAGTACTAGGGACTGCCATGGTCCATTTAAATTGCAGTTTACAAACATTTAAGTGCTCAAACAAATATCTAAGGTCTCATACACAAATAACAAGCATCTATGTACTTCTTGCTGATAATCATGCAACTGGAAGCACACACATAGTTTGGGCGCTAAGTAACAACAGGTTCAGGAAATATCACCACTACAACTTAACAAAATGCATCACCAACTTGTTGCAGCGTCATCTGCATGTTTCACTTCATACGACGACGCTTCAAGGAGAACACTTCCAGCTCTTCAAGTAGACCAACTGGTAAGCTCTTAATTGTCAGCAAGTACATAATTTCCGAGCAAGGATCAGCCAAGTTCGCCTGAAAATATAGACAACTATTTAGACTATGAAATGGAAACACAATAATGTCACAGTTTTTGTTATGGTCATCCATACCTAAGACTTGTCTCGGAGCTTCCAGTTCAACTTGTCACCAGAAAAAATTATCAATGCATGCAAACAAGGCATCATGGAGTTCATCCACATAATCATCATTGTAAAATTCAACATTGACCGCACTCTGCTCCATCATATTAATGGGTCTGCAACAGTGAATACCTTTTCTAGAAAGTCCCAGAAATAACAGCTCCACCTCCCTCCATACAAACTGAAAGGCCAAAATGATTGTAATCAGTTTTTTGCCAACAAACTACAATGAACTTAAAAAATGGAATGTTATAAAGTGATAGTACCATTGCACAGTCTGGCACTTCATAGTTTATATGTGCCACAGAATTCTGCCCTAATGAACTATGAATTCAGGTAGTCTTCACCACTGAAAACCTTTTTTTCTGCAAGATATAATATGAATATGTCATACAAAAACTTTCTAAGAATACGAATATTGCATCATAACATGCCAAGGAAATATGGTGTTTATACTCACTGTAAATGTTGCGGGGATGAAATGGCGCCGACGGTAAAGATTTTCATCTGAATGCTCGTTATGATACTAATACATCCAGTCATCGAGCACGCTTACGGTGAAATGTCCACTCAGACAGAAACTAGACTTGATTTCTAGCCCAGTTATCCTAATGGGAGATGGAACATTGTTCTCGAACCAGTACCTATGTAGAAACAACCATTACCAGGATTAGACTAAAAGTCGTTGCATTACTAAGATACAACTTTGTAATAGACTATTAAGGCGCCCTTGTTACGCCTAACCTCTGCAGTTCATCGAGTGTAACAGGACCCTCTTTAATCCACATCAGCATTCTCTTTGCTCTTGCTACATATGGATGATACCACCACAGTGCAAAAGGTCACTCATCAAAACCTGAGTGTTTGACCACCTCCTTATTTTCATAATCTGAATATGAAATTCAGATAAATTGTCACCCTCACATCGTCAGTGCTAAATCACAATCCCATTAGAAATGCATGAAAACCTTACCTTTAGGACCCCTCCCACTCTTATGTCTGGAAGTTACATTTTTTACTCTTTCTCCAGGGGTCAACAGCTCACTGGCGCTAGCTGCACACAAAATTCACATAGTAGTTATAACATAATTAAGTTACGGCCAGGAGTTATACAACAGATTTAAAAGACATGAGAAGGAATCAGAATCACCTAATTCCCGTTTTCATGATGGCTCACAAGGCTCAGCAGTTGGTATGTATTCTGGATAAAGTCCACTGTAACTTAACTTTATAGCCATAGCACAATCAGCACCCCAGAGTTTTATGACATCGACAATACCAGGTGCAATTTCAGAAGTATTTTGAAGAACATTGTGTAGTTCTTCCTGAAAAGAACTGATGTATGTCAGGGAGCAGATTACATTGAGAGTTGCTATCAAAATATTATTTTTGCCAAAAGTATTCCCAATATAGCTTTTGTTTGGAACTCACACCTGTATGCCGGTATTTCGTTTTACTCTTTTCCCACTCCTTCGTATCCTTTGAATTCCATCCTCTGGTGTAGCACACCTCACCAGCGTCCCTCACCTGCAATGAATCATATTCATCGTTTAGCAACATCAAAGCTAACTAAAACTGTAACACTGCAATTCAAATTTAACTGCCATCTTCTAATGAAATGAGGTACTTAATTACCTTGTGCTTTCCACAGTGTTATTACCACGATGCCGAAATCTGCAAGCCTTTCTTCAATTTCTCCCTGTAACTCTGCACGCCTCTGCTCAAACACATACCATCCTGTATGAATTTGTTCAATCACCTTGATGGAAATATAAGCAAAAAGTGAAATATTAAAAAGTTCAGAACTTAAGCTAGCGATTCAGAGATGCAGAGATTCAGTTAATGGATATGGTACCTAACCAAATAGATCTAAGCTTATGGTGCAGAGATTCAGTTATTTTAGGAATCATGTACTACTGTAATAAATAAAGCAGTAAGGAATAAGAACCGATCTAGTCGATAATGAATATAAAGTAAAAAGTAAAAATAAAACAACTAAAAACTGAAGACCTGCATTGTCAAGCTCAGTTCATTTGAACAAAAAACAGAACAAGTAACAGCTGAATATAAACCACTCAATCTATCATTCCACCGTGTAATTAAGGAATTAGGTATACCAAAATAAACATAAAACTAAATCTAAACAGTTCAAACAATATGCACTACTGGAGTACCTTACGGGAAATAAAGGAAAAAAAGCATGAATCGAAAAAGATAGTAGTTGCCGAAATGAAAAAAAGGGAATGTAATAGAAACTTGCCTTCCGGACTTTTTCGAGCGGCGTCAAGCTCTGTTCATGGTCGGAGCTGCGAACCAAGGTCCTGTTGAGGCCGGCAGGAGTGCTAGAGTTAGGGTTTCTTTTTGTTTTGAGCTGGAGCTTGAAGGAACGGAACGGGGACCAAATGAAACGGTGCTCCAAGGAAGGGGACAGAAGCAGCTCCGGGGAACTCTTTTTATTGCCAACCCGTGGCTTCAGCTTCTGTTTTAATCAGTACCAGCTTCGAAAACTGAACGCGGCTCCCAACTAGAAGCAAACCAATGGCTCTTTGACTCAGCTGCGGGCAGGCCATCCACGTTGGCACTCGGGCCCGAATCTCAAAGAATCTGTGGACGACGACGACCGCTGGATAAGCTGACCGTGCGCTTGTATAAGTGGGATTTCCGTTCTGTGTGCGCAAGAGTCCAGGGCTTGAGTGGAGGATGAATCGATCGGCGCACGAGAGAAACCCGCCGCTTGTGTCAGGATCACATAGACAAAAGGGTTACTGTGCAACCCGCTCCGGCACGTCACGTAACTCGATGTGCCGCCGCACGCTCTCTGGCACGTCACGTGACCCAATGCACAGCCGCCACGTGTCTCCACTAAAAAGTAAAAATAAAACAACTAAAAACTGAAGACCTGCATTGTCAAGCTCAGTTCATTTGAACAAAAAACAGAACAAGTAACAGCTGAATATAAACCACTCAATCTATCATTCCACCGTGTAATTAAGGAATTAGGTATACCAAAATAAACATAAAACTAAATCTAAACAGTTCAAACAATATGCACTACTGGAGTACCTTACGGGAAATAAAGGAAAAAAAGCATGAATCGAAAAAGATAGTAGTTGCCGAAATGAAAAAAAGGGAATGTAATAGAAACTTGCCTTCCGGACTTTTTCGAGCGGCGTCAAGCTCTGTTCATGGTCGGAGCTGCGAACCAAGGTCCTGTTGAGGCCGGCAGGAGTGCTAGAGTTAGGGTTTCTTTTTGTTTTGAGCTGGAGCTTGAAGGAACGGAACGGGGACCAAATGAAACGGTGCTCCAAGGAAGGGGACAGAAGCAGCTCCGGGGAACTCTTTTTATTGCCAACCCGTGGCTTCAGCTTCTGTTTTAATCAGTACCAGCTTCGAAAACTGAACGCGGCTCCCAACTAGAAGCAAACCAATGGCTCTTTGACTCAGCTGCGGGCAGGCCATCCACGTTGGCACTCGGGCCCGAATCTCAAAGAATCTGTGGACGACGACGACCGCTGGATAAGCTGACCGTGCGCTTGTATAAGTGGGATTTCCGTTCTGTGTGCGCAAGAGTCCAGGGCTTGAGTGGAGGATGAATCGATCGGCGCACGAGAGAAACCCGCCGCTTGTGTCAGGATCACATAGACAAAAGGGTTACTGTGCAACCCGCTCCGGCACGTCACGTAACTCGATGTGCCGCCGCACGCTCTCTGGCACGTCACGTGACCCAATGCACAGCCGCCACGTGTCTCCACACTTGACTGGGTCGTCGCGCTCTGGCACGTCACGTGTCTCAATGTACAGCCGCCACGTGCCCCCGCACCCTAACTGAGTCGCCGCGCTCCGGCACGTCACGCGACCCAATGCGCAGCCATCACGTGTCCCCGCACCCCGACCGGGTCGTCGCGCGACCCAATGCGTAGCCGCCACGTGTTCCCGCACCCTAACTGAGTCGCCGCACTCCGGCACGTCACGCGACCCAATGCGCAGCCGCCACGTGTCCCCGCCCCCTGACCGGGTCGTCGCGCTCCGGCATGTCACATGACCCAATGCACACCCGCCACGTGTCCCTGCATCCCGACCAGGTTGTCTTCTGCCTCGCATGACGTGAACATCCGCCTTCGCAACCTCTGGTGCCGTCCCATGCTAAATTTTTCGGACGTGCTCCTCTACCGCTCTTCTGTCACCTGCCACCTTCGAACACTCTTTTATTTGGGTTGCGGGAGAAAAGAGCCCTCCCCCCCTTCCACACACACACACACATTCAACCCTAGAACCTCTAACCCCGTCACCCTCTTCCACCAGCTCTGTCGCCGCTGCTCTCTCCTTTCTCTTCTTTGTACGTGGGATGGGCGGCTCCTTTGGACACCGCACGCGCGGTCACAGCTAACTACCATGCGGCGTACTGTTTATCTTCTTCCTCTGGCAAAGCCCACGATAGGCCCACGAAGTCAGCACCCAGGCGCCCCTGTCGATCGAGCCAGCACTGTCGCGCCAAGCAGCGATGAGCCTTGGTGCACCTCCTCCCTAGCCCCTCGAGCAATTGCTTCACGCGTCTTTGCCGGGGCTGGAACAATTATTTCTTGCGTCGGAACAATTGCTTTTAGCTGCCAGAACAATACGTCCTTGTGACTGGAACAATTGCTTCTAGGAGCCGGAACAATCCATCCTTGTGGCCGGAACAATTGCTTCTAGGGGCCAGAACAATCCATACTTGTGGCCGGAACAATTGATTTTTGCGGCCGAAACAATTGCTTCTAGCTGGACGCGGGGCGGCGCATCGTGGCGCTGCAGCGACGCGCAGATGCGAGCCGACGCAGGAGGAGGGAAGAAGGAGAGAAGCGGGACACGGCCAAAGAAAGATGCGGTGGCTCATGGAAGGAACGAAGCGCATCGGAGAAGAAGGCGCAGAGGCGCGTGGGCCGTGTCGACGGGCTACGAATCCGGCCAGTACCACGCGCGCGGTAGTTATGCAGTACCACGCGCGCGGTGTATAAGGTTTCGGTGGGATGGGCTACACGGTTTGATGCGCGAGGTCATGCGGCCCTTTACGCTTTCCGCTAGCCTACAAATCAGGTATGCTTTTAATCATTTTGTATTGTTTTTATTCACAACAATTGGTTTACAACATTCCGGGAGCGTGGGATGCATGCTGCGACGAACGAACAAGCGATGACCGCATGGGCTGCGGTACAAGCTTGGCCGCGGCAGCACAAACGACGGATGCTTGGGTGAGCATTGCCCTAGGCAAGGGAGCGTGGTCGCAAAGCTCCTTACTACACCGTGTTGCAGTGAACTACTGAAATCAGTCGATCTATATATATGACGGCATTGGATTGATGTGATCGAACAAATGTTTGCAGGTTGGGCCAAGTCTTTTGAAAGTGCAAATGTGTCGCAAAAACATCACACAATTATTAATAAATCAAACTGAACAAGCATTAATGAATGTGGCAAAAGCATCACAAAATCCGTCAGAGCTTTATTTACAGCGCAAACTTATCGACGATGTTCTACAAAACGACTTCTATTGCAGAGGATGCACCAAAAATACTATGACAATAAAAGAAAAACACACACACACACACAAAAAAATTTGGCACTACTATCTAACTGAACTGTCTGGAGCTACTCATGTGATTGTTACCGGTGAACGGTGGTCCTGAGAGGCGATCTTGATCAAAATATAAAATCTACGAGAAGACAAGTAGTATACTATTTAAGTATCATAACAAACTATAGATGTGGTTAAAGCCCTAATTAGCCAGGGAATTCGATCTAGAGCACTATTGAAGATTGAATTCTGAGCAAGGCAGGTTACTCGATTTTGAGCGAGGCAATCTTGTCTAAAATCTCCGCCATAATCATAGGACAGCTTGCAATGAGATGCTTGAATCCCTCGGTTTTCATGACAGGACCAAGCACATCCCGCCAGGACATAAACTCTAGGCAAGCATCTTTGAGTTGAACACACTGGTGCTGCTCCGCCAAAACTAGGGTTGTTGCAACTGATTGCACGTCAATCCAACTGCACAGCTTCTCCTCGCACATTAGCCTCAGCCTGTTGAGCCCGTATCGGTCCGCTGCAACTAGCAAGTGCTGCATTGCCACAATCTTATTCCCTTCGTACTTTTCTGACAGAGAGTCCGTGTATATGAAGTAAAGAAGCCTTTCCAGCACGGAAGGCTCCATGTCGTCGATCTGGATGCACTCTGCGAAGCTTTCTTTCATGACGCCAAAGAGTTATGCCCTGAAAACCCTGGACCGTGCAGCCAGCACGTGTTTGTGAGCAAGGAAAAATCTATCGCCGACATTGATCGTCACATCTGCACCTTCTTCATCCTCCAACATGCGTGCAAAATCTTGGTGCAGGCTCGACGGTGGGACTTCGATGGTGCCGGCATCATCCGTGCGAACTTTGGAGACAGTCAGGACCAACCTGATTGTAAAGCAGCCGCTGGAGGCGACCAACTCGCGCAGACTAGATTTCTTGCATTTCATACGCAGAAATAGATGAGGCAGTGAAGTTGGATAACCCCGTTGCTAGTCAGCCAACAACATTAAATCTTGGTTTCGACAGTTAAACTTAGGCCAGCCCAATCCCGTGCCTGGCTCTATAGTTCTCACGCCGTGCGCAAATTCCAACACTTTTTTTTTTCCGTTTCTCTTCTTTTTCCCCTTCTGTTTGGATGCGGCCTGGTCATCGTGTTTACCAAATAAACTTAAACTGGCCTTAATCCTCGTACCTTCAGGTCCTTGAAGAAATCGATAGTATACCGACGTATAAGCACTCTTCGTCCCACTCTCCCCGTCAGGGTAGAAGTCGAGCTTCCAGCTGCAGCCACCGATGCTGAAGGTGCCCGAGCTGACGCACTTGTCGATGCCCATCCCGTCAAGCTCCAAGAAGTTGGTGACCACGAAATTGTGCGCCCCCGTGATGTGCTGCGACAGGCATCTCGACGTCGTCTCTGGCAGGACGTGGTTGTTGACCGTGCTAGCCATGGATGAGAAAGCACGTCCACGACGTCCAATGCACTTCTGTCTTATACTCCATATATAGCTTGGTACAGAAAGAGTAATAATTGTACTACAACTTAGACTTTAAGACCCTTGGGGATACGAAACGTGAAGAACAATGCCTTGTATATACACTTCATTTAGAGCTTTATTAGGCTAGCCAATCAGAAAAGACTGGTTCAGACTTTCAGGCTTAAAAATCTGGCAATGCCTTGTATATATACGAAGAACAATGCCTAGAATTGCTCCTTTTTTATTCCATACATCAACGGCTCAGGTTTCATTTGACCTTTTACCTCTTAAGAGGTCAAAAGGATATTGTAACAAAGCCCTAAAAAGATCGGTCCCATGGACATTGGTAGTCAATTAATTTTCAGAAAGAACTGATCGGCCTCATGGACTTTGGTAGTCAATTAGTTATTCTTTAAGAAAAAGAATAACTCATAATTGATAAATGATGGTCATTGGTAGTGAATTTCTGAGATCATATCTACACCGTTGCATCAAACTAATGCCCATTAGTTTTCAGAAACTAATGGTCGTTATTCTAGACAGTAAAACTGCTCTTAAAATGTTGAGTCGAGTATCTGGTTGAAGATCAACTACAATATAATATATACGAGAAATATTAACGATGACTTGATAAAAAAAAGGCATAATCATAATCATCGTGTTGACATGTTTATAAGCCAAGTTAGCTCGATGACCGATCTGGTTCAAGTCATCTTCAATGCGAATATAGATGTCTATTTTTTCTTAACTAAAAGCTACTACAAATATAGGAGTTTTTAAGAATGCCAAAATAAAGGCAATAACAATTCATTTGTGTACAGAACAATAGATAAGAATAATAAACCTAAAATTATGTAACTAAATTCCTAGAGAAGCGAGCCTATCCAAAATTTCCAACAAAACCAAAGGACAGCTTGCGGCTAGGTGATCGAACCCGTTGGAGCCCATGACAGCGCCAAGCACTCCCCGTGAAGTGATAAACTTGAGACAAGCGTTTTTGAGTTGCACGCAGTGGTGCTGCTCAGCTAAAGCTAAAGTAGTTGCAGCTGTTTCCGCGTCAATGCTATCACACATCTTCACCTCGCACATCAACCTTAGCCTGTCCAATCCATATCGATCCGCCGCAACCAGTAGGTGCTGCATCGGCACATTTTTGTCGGCATCGCAATCATCCGGGAGGGAATCCTTGTAGATGAAGTGAAGAAGCGCGTTGAAGATGGACGGCTCCATGTCATCGATCTCGATGTGTTTTGCAGCCTTCTCCTTCATCGGACTGAAGAGCTCCGCCCTGAAGACCGCAGATCTTGCATCAAGCACGCATCTGTGGGCAGGAAACGATTGGCCGCCCACGCTGAATGTCACATCGGCACTTTCCTTGTCCATTAGCATCTGACCAAAATCTTGGAGCAGGTTCAACTGCGGGACAACAATGTTGCTCACGTCTTGTATGACTGGCTCTTTGATGACAGTCATAACACACCTGATTGTGAAACTGTCATTGTTGAGGATCAGCTGGGGTTTCAGGTCGGTTTTCTCGATGAAGTCTGCCCAACCCCATCCTCGATTTACCCCCTTGAAGGTATATGAAGTGTTTAACAGTTTCACTTCACCGTTTCTGCCCAAGACACTAAAGCTGAACTTGACCCTCGCACCAGTTTTTCCTCCTTTTAATATCAAGAAGGCCGACACATGATCGTTTTGCTCTGTTTTTTCTCCGTCAGGGTAGAGCGTGATGTTCCAGTCGGAGTCACCGACGCTGAAGTTTCTTGAGCTGACGAACTTGCCGACGCCCATGCCCACGAGCAGCGAGAAATTGATCACCTCGAAATTGTGTGCCGCGGTGATGGCCTGTGTATAGCAACTGGACGACGTCTCTGATGGTAGGGACTGATTGGTTGAAGAAGCAGAGGCGTCAGCCATGGCGAAAGTTGGGAGCTGGGGAGATCGAGCGGAACAGAGAGGGCAAGGAACGGGCTAAAGGTTGGAGAGAAAACTATAACGTAAATATTCACGTTGTATACTTGTCCATTTTATACGTGCGCAGAATTTAACATAGACTAGGACTGATACACCGATGAGATTACCGAGTACTAACCGTAAACAGTCGAAACTCCTCCGACCCACAGTTGGAGCACTACTACGAAAGTTTCGGTTTAGAACTCCTAGAACGTACATGTAACAAGTGATGATGTGTACTCAACAATGTTCTTGTCATCTAATTGTTAGGAAGAATTCGTATCAGTTTCATGTTGTAAACTTGTCCAAGTCTCAGGATCTTGCACACCACTCAGTTCCGCACGACGACTAGGTCAGCCTGGTCTTCTCGCCTTCTGGCCGATAGTTAGCTCAGCGCATGGCTACCCCATCGCCACGTATACGAATGCCTTGCAGTGCTTCCCTACAGCTTCTATCAGATGAGTCTTTTCGGACCTGCGCACTGCTTCTCTCGCCATGAGCGACCCTTTGAACTAGGCATCACCAACGGCACGTCGGCACCAGGGATGACGCCGGGAAAGTCCCTCACAGCCCCCGGGAGGGAGGGGGGGGGGGGGGGGGGGGGTGTACTATATGCTGATTAGTGATTACCGAACGATTTAGCCTCGAGGCTAGAGCTATAAACAATAATATATGGTGTCAGTCTATAGTTCTACACAAGCACAAACCATTAAAATGATCCGAGAATTAATGCAGACAAATGACGATGCTTGCCTCCTTGTTACACGCTTTGCAGTGCCTCTGGCACACATTATACACCCAAATCACGTGATAATTAAGAAAATAATACGGATTGAACAAAAGAGAAAACTGACCACGTAGTCATTTAACTTAACTAATTGTTACAGCTGAATTCCTAGCAGCACTACTTCTTCTAGCTTTTGGCGATCTTGTCCAATATCTCCGTCAAAACAGAAGGGCTACTTTGAGTGAGATGCTTGAACCCACTTGTTTTCATGACAGCACCAAGAACATCCCGTGAGGCGACAAAAGTGAGGCACGCATCCTTGAGATCCACGCAGTGGTGCTGCTCAGCTAAAACTATAGTGGTGGCCACCGTCTCAACATCAACGGAATCACGCAGCTCGGCTTCACACATCATCTTCAGCCTGTCCAGCCCATACCGATCTGCGGCCACTAGCAAGTGTTGCATCGCCTCATATCTATCATCGTCGCCGACTCCGTCTAACACAATGCGATCCGTGTACATGAAGTGAAGGAGCGACTCAAAGACCAAGGGCTCCATGTCTTCGATTTGGATCAGCGTCTCTGCAGCAGCGTTATCCTTCATCGGACCAAAGAACTCGGCGTCGAAGACCGGAGACCGTGCCGCGAGCACGCATCTGTGGGCACGGAACAACTGGCCATCAACGCTGAACGTCACGTCCGTGCCTTTCCCATCTTTCAGCATGCGCTCAAAGTGATGGTGAATGTTTGAAGAATGAGGGATTTTCACGCTGCTGCTTACTAGGTCCTCAGCACGAGATCCTAGGATGACAGTCAAATCGCACCTGATTGTAAAGCAGTCTGCTGCGTCGAGGCGCAGCAGCTCCTCCAGCTTGGACTTCTCCACGAATCTGGGATAGCCCCAGCTATTTCCTACCGACTCAAACGTATGCGATGACTTCATGGAGACGTTGCACAGTTGAGAAACTTGGCCGTGCCTGTCCAGTAAGCTCAACGTGTACTTGGCCCAGACGTCCGCGGCGCCGTCGGCCAGGCACAGGAAGACCGACGCGTGGCCTTTATGCTCCTCCTTCAACCCGTCCGGGTAGAGCTTGATGTTCCAGCCGCGGCCGCCGGCTCGGAAGGGGCTCGCGGCGA